>PVKS010007856.1:0-71010 GCA_004027875.1 Aplodontia rufa | reverse complement strand
TAGGCTATGGAAACAACCCCGGTGTCCCTCACAGGAAGAATGGATCCAAAAACTGTGGTACATTTATACCATGGAATATTACACAGCAATTAGAAACAATGACCTTGCAGCCTTCGAGGGTAAATGGATGGTTATGGAAGAGATCATGATGAGTAAAATCAGCTTAACCCAGAGATCTAAGGGTCGATTGTCTCCACTCTTCTGTGGAGGTGGGGACTAGACCCTGGACAATGAGAAAGTTGGTCTAGTAGCATGAGTTAAATCCAGATAAGATGTAATGCTTTACAATCTAATACCTTTTTTTAGAGCTATAAAGGGAAAGGGAAGGGAGGGATAAGGGAGGGTAATTGGGGGGGGCACTCCTGGGGATAATTGCAATATCCAGAATATTTACACATTTTATACACATTTTATATTATTTTGTTAAAATCTTGTAAGGTTGTTAAAAAAAAAATGACATTCACCATATCCATGAGGGCGCCTTCTCATTTAATAACCTCTCAAAGGACCCTCCTCTTCATGCTCTTCCACTGGTGATTACATTTTAACATAAAATTTGGAAAGGTCAAACATTGAAATCATAGCAGCTTGTAATATCCAAGATACAGCAACATGTCGTTAATTTAGATGCAAATTTAGAAGGCTAGTGATTTTTAACTTTTATTCTAAAACAGTGAAATATCTTGGGCATGCATACTTTTGAATATTTCATTGTGTGACCAGCAATTATATTTCATTTCCACCTTTCAACGTAAAAAGAAAATACATGAATGTTAATAGCCAACACAGGCATCTGCTGTATGATATTTATAAAGTTCATCAGAAGCACTTATATTTTATATGTCAATTGGGACAATCCACATTATTCCTGATCTACAGGTACCATTTATCAAAGATAACACCTTCTGCATCAAAAGTATCATACAAGGTCATTTTTTTCTCTTAATATCTCTATAACATTTATTTTTCTAAATTTTCTGACTTGTATTTTTATGATCTTTTTACACTGATACTTAAATCAGCTAGATATCAGTCTGTATCTTTATCATACTTAATAAGCCATGTATATTTTTTAAGGTTTTTTTTCTAACTTTGAGTATATATACTGCATATTGCCTATTCATACTTTCTACAAATTTGTACTACAGCAATTTTGTAGACACGTCCTGGGAAATTGGCTACCATCTAAAATTTTGCAGGTTGTGCTATAATAGATATTTACTGAATGGAGACACTGAGTTTTTCTTATAGTAGGATTTTGTACTCAGTTATTAACATTAGATAGCATACTTAAAAATAATATTGTTTGTATTCAAAGTCTTAAGGGTAAAATTGTAAATGATATAATAAATTTGTAATGAATGACTTTAATAAATTATCTATGGTTTATGGAAGGGATGAATGTATTTTCTTCAAAAATTGGTCTACAGTGTCTTTCAGAAACTCAGTATTACATGGGATTGAAAAGACGATCCCCTTTCTTGGAGAAGGAGCTATCCTTCTTATACGTATAACTTCTCTAAAATATCTGTTATCCCTAAATTACGTTGCACTGATGGTCAGTAACTATGTAGGGTCTTAGATTTTACCCTAGTTATAAGTTAAAAGATGCTGATAGAAGATATGACTTTAGTTCAGAATAAAAGGAATTTATTTTTCTTGAAATGGCAGGAAAAATAAGTTTTATTTCAAGTTAGTTCTCCTAATCCCTCAAATCAAAGGCGATGTGAAATTGTCTAGCTGTATGTAACACATTTGGTGGTGATCTGGTCTTAAAGAACTTAATTCCTTTAATAATGGGCAATAAACCTTCCTGAACTTTATGCCTGAGGGATATTTTGTATTTATTATTCCAACAACAAACAAATCTTCCCTGTGCAGGCAGGGAGATGCTCTTTCCCCTCCTGCTCCGCTGAAAGGTTGCTATAAATATCTCTGAAAACATAGTGCCTTTGATTACAAGAAAGATAGACACCACAGAGAGCCATGAAAAACTATCAGGACAGACTTCCTGAAAAAAATTATTATCCTCAGAATCCATCCCCTTGTTGGTAATTTTGTTTTCCCATCACTACCAGGAAATGGTTTTCTTATGTAAAAAATTTGAACAATGAATGTCATACAGATAAACACATGATTCCACTTGTGATAGTTTTCTTTTTTGGATTAATAAAGGATTTCCTTATTAAATGAATGAGATACATTTATTGTAGATGAATGGTGATGTATTTATGTGTGTATATATATTCAAATTTCAAGAAAAATAATAAAATAATGACAGCTAGAATTTAGTTTGGACCACCTCCAATATTTTGATGTTTGTGACTTAGTGACTCTGCTCTTCCATTTCATTTTATATAAATCTGAATATGCCACTGACTCTGCCATTATGGAGTTAAATAGTCACCTGGAAGAAGGTAAAAAAAATTATAAAATAATTACACAACATCGCAATTATATCATGAACATTTACTGCATTCAAAGATCCATGAAAGATTAGAAGATTTGAGAATTCTATTCATAAAATTTTGTAAAATAATTAAGGAGATAAGACTTAGGCTTATAATATTAGAAACTGAGTAAAAATATTCAGTATCAGAAGATATAAATATCAGATATCATATTCAGTACTGTAATATTCTGAATTACCACGTGGATAATCGTTCAGGCTTTATTAGCACTTAATGAACAAAACAAGCTTGATGTAAAGAATATCGTAGGTTAGCAGTAAGCAAATGTGCTTTGCAATAAAGTAGTTAGCTCTCTTAGTATAACTCCTGTCATGTACTAGGTCCTCAGTACCAATTAATTGGTATGATAAATGAAAAATACGTGTATTGCATATAGTGTCTGAATAAACAATTAAATTTTTCTTTCTCTAGCTGGGTGTGATGGCTCATACCTGTAATACCAGTGATTTAGGAGGCTGAGGCAGGAAGATGGCAAATTCAAAGACAGCCTCAGCAACTTAGTTAGGACCTAAGCAATTTAACAAGACCCTGTATCAAAATTTAAAATAAAAAATAGGGCTGACTTAAGTCCTTAAATGCTCCTGGATTCAATACCTGGTATCCCCCCCCCCAAAATTGCTTTTCTCCAAAACCTCTTGCGCATCTCCAAAACATGTTTTCTAGTCAATATGAAAAGTGCATATAAATTAGTTCAAAAACAACAGTAGGTTTTTGTTTCTTCCCTTTCCCCACAAAGTCTCCAAAATAATTTTAATTAATAAAAACTCACATTCTAAAAAACCCAAACCAGGGGCTAGAGCGGTGGCTCAGCAGATAAAGCGCTTACCTGGCATGTGGGAGGAGGCAGGTTCAAACCCCAGCACACATACACAAAACGAAGTGTCGGAGCAATGAAACCCATATGAAAAACTAAATAAAATTGCTTCTCTCTTTCTCTCCCTCTCTCACTGTCCCTCTTCTAAAAAAAGAACAACCAAAACAAATACTATTACAGTCATATTGTAATGGTACTCTATTCCACTACTTCCCAGCACTTATATTCCTACTGCAAAGAATGAGAATGAGGAAACAGTGAAAACTAGTAAGAGGTCTGTGAGTGTGTGTTTTAAAACTTTTTATTTAAATCAGATTATGAAATTTGATTTTCAAATTTACATTATTTATCTAAGATCGTATCTTAGAAATAGGTCTAATGGCATTCTTCACTTTAGAATCTAAGTCAGAGCTCATAGAAGAATTGTAGAAGAAACTGTAATCCTTCTCTTACTCAGGGACATTTTAACTTTTTCATCATCAACATTTAAACTTCTAATATAATTATACAGGTATAATAAGTTAAAAAATGGGATAATACTTTGTGAAAACTTTATGGTCAGTAGACTTTTACTAACAACACTTTCTATTAATTTTTGTTTTATTTATGATTTATTGGCTACCAATAAAATTGAGTAGTAATTTTAAATGTGTATTGAAAATTATTTATTTGGTGAATTCATTACTTATATCCTTTCATTAATACATTTTGCAAATAATCTACCTGAGTTAATTATTTTCCATTTATATTTGTTCTTGCAAAATTTTAAGTGTTTAAATCATTAAATGCATCAGTATTTCTACTTATAGAAAAATCTACAAACTCTGATTTAGTACAGCCACCCCTACCACAGATTATAAGAGTATTTGTTTTTTGAGGGTTCTCCACACTGCTTTCCAGAGGAGCAGTACCAGTCTGCAGCTCCACCAACAGTGTGTTAGTGTCCCTATCTCTCCATAGCCCCTCCAGCATCTATTATTGTTTATTTTCTTCATTTTTGCCATTCTAACTAGCATAAGGTGATATCTTAATGTAGTTTTCATTTGCATTTCTCTGATTACTAGTGATTTAGAGCACTTTCTCATGTATTCATTGGCTTGAACAATGTCCTCTGTTGAGAAGTTTCTATTTAGCTCTTTGGCCCATTTATTAATTGGGCTGTTTGTATTTTTGTAGTTGAGATTTTTGAGGATTTTGTAGATTCTGGATATGAGACCACTGTCAGAGGAATCATAGCCCATGATTCTCTCCATTTCCATAGGAAACCTCTTGATTCTTTTGATTGTTTCCTTGGCAGTGTGGAGAATCCTCAAAAACTAGGGATGAGCCCACCATACAACCCTGCTATTCCACTCCTGGGTATCTTTCCAGGGGATTTAGAATCAGCACATTATAGTAACACAGCAATATCTATGTTCATAGCAGCTCAATTTACTATTGCTAGACTATGGAAACAACCCAGATGTCCCTCACTGGATGAATGGATCCAAAAACTGTGGTACATATGTACCATGGAATTTTACACAGCAATTAGAAACAATGATATTGCAGCCTTTGAAGGTAAATGGATGGCTATGGAAGAAATTATGATTAGTAAAATCAGCTTAACCCAGAGAACCAAGGGTTGAATGTCTCCGCTCATCTGTGAAGGTTGGAACTAGATCCTGGCCATTGAGAAAGGTGGTCTATTATCATGTGTTAAATCCAGATGAGGTGTAATGTTATACAACCTAATACTTTTTTAGAGATATTGTGGGTAAGGGAAGGGTGGGATAAGGGAGGGTAATTGGGGGGGCACTCCTGGGGGTAAATCTAGTATCCAGAAAGTATACGCATTCTATATTATTTTGTTAAAAATTTGTATAGTTGTTCAAAAATAAAAAAAGAATATTTGTTCAAGCATTTTGTTTTATCAAAAAAATTTAAAGATAAACATTACAAATATTGAACTAGATTTTAAGGTTAGGTTTAAGATTCAAATATCTGGAATGTAGATTCTATATATGGCAGGAGTATGGCAATATTTTTCCTAATTAATACCAGTTATTTAAATATTAATTATGTACAAATTTTGTTCAACTTAAAAAAATCATGTCATATTTTGAATATATATGTATATATGTATTTGTGTATTACCACTTTGCTCATCTTTGTGTACTCTCATGTCATATTGCATAATTGTGTAATATACATAGAATGAGATACGTTATGTTCCTCTTCATTATTTGTCTTAAATGTTGACTATTCATACAAATTAATTTTTTACATTAACTTTGAAATAGGCAACTTAATGTCAATTTAAAAGTGTATACATACATGCACATACATAAATCCATATATATCTCATTAAACTTTGAACAGGATGCATGAGTTTTGAATATTAATATGATGACATTTACCTTTTTATTTTGCACTGAGTTTTTCCATTTAATAACTTGCTCTTTCCATTTATTTGTGTGGACTTTCAATAGGTATTTAAACATCTCTTGCTATGACTATTTGTAACTATATTGCAGTTTTTTTTTATTTTCACTGGCATTTATTCCAGTGTATTTCTTACTGAGTATGTTCACATTTATAGGAAGCACATTAACTTTTATAAACTATTTTTCAATTTTTAACATTACTAAATTCTTATTGTACTTAAAACAACATCTCTTTGATTTCCAAAAATGCTCTAGAAATGCTGTCATCTTTTGCAATTTGAGATTTTTGTCCCCTCTTCTTGACATTTTAAGTACAATTTCATTTTTTTACATTATTTGGGACTTCCAGAAATAGGCCTGTTATAAAGGAAGGAAAAGTGAGAAAAGTGCTGACAAACTCTTTCCATACAGTAACCTTATACCACCTTCTTGTAATTAGCTTATTGATTGAGCTTGGCTCAGCAGTGTACAAATGAGAAAACAGCTTCTACTTCCTATTTTCCATTACATAGAATCAACATCTTGGAGATTTTAATTTTTTTTGGTTTTCTTTTTTTTCTGGTCAATTTTATTTTTAGCATTAAAAAGAATCAAGCCAATCTATAAATAATATTTTCTGTTTTCATATGACCCACACATACTGTAAATGTCCCTAAAATACTGTCATTCCAGAACTACTACTTAATACATTTAGGGAAGTTGAAAAAATATCTTTACAACTATAAATACCAACTATTGTATATAAAGTCATCTTTTAATCCTACAGAAGCATACCAAATCAATGCTGATTCCTTTGTAAATGTAGGTATGACTAATAGTTAAAAAAGGAAATAAATCATAAAACATCTAGAAAGAACAAAAACATTTGCATTCCATAAAATTTTATATTAAACACATAATTTAAGAAAAACTATCATTGTAGAAACATTTTTTTGTTTTCATTTTTATTTATTTTAATTTTTTAGAGCTTTATGGTTGTGCATAGTAGTTGGTTTCATCCCAACAAAATCATAAATGCAGAATTCAAGTGTAATTCATGATTCCCCCTTTTCCCTCCTGGCCTCCAGCCCCTTCCAAGCACTCCTTCTTTTATTCCACTAGATGTCTTTTTGCTCATATATTTATTCATTTTTGATCAGTTCATTTTGCTTATACAGGGGACATTCCCTGTAGCATGTTTATATATGCACATAACATGAGTTTTAAAGAATAAATTCTGGGTTGCCTCCCATTTCCCATGCCTCTATGATGCCTCATGATTTTCTCCTACATTACTGATTTTAGCTTTACCTTTACATTAACCTATCTTTCCCTCATTCTTTTGTTTATTTTACTCTAGCTTCCACATATGAGAAAAAAACATTCAATCTTTGACTTTCTGAGTCTGGCCTATTTCAGTTAGCATGATGCTCTCCTTTTCCATCCATTTAAAAGCAAATGCCATGATTTCATTGTTCTTTATGGCTAAATAGAACCCCATTGTGTATATATACCACTACTTCATTTCCTTCCTTTCTTTCTTGTTTTTTTTAATTTCTTTTTCTTTTTTCTTTCCTTTTCATTTTTGGTGCCAGTGATTTAACCCATGGGTGCTTAACCACTAAGCCACATCCCTAGCCCTTTTTTATTTTGAGACGGGGTCTTGCTAATTGCTTAGGGTATTGCTAAGTTGCTGAGGCTGGTTTTGAACTTATAATCCTCCTGCCTTAGCTTCCTCAGCCACTGGCTACAATTTCTTAATCCATTCTTCTACTGATAGGTACCTGGGTTGGTTCTTTAATTTAGCTACTGCAAATTGTGTTGTTATAATCATTGAGGTGCTTGTATTGGTACGGCATGCTGATTTTATTTCTTTTGGGATAATACCAAAGGGTAGGGAAGCTGAATCTCAGGGTGGTTCCATTCCTACTTTTTTGAGGAATCTTCATACTTATTTCCAGAATGGTTGTATTAGTCTGCATTCCCACTAAAAACGTACAAATGTACCTTCCCTCCATATCCTCACAGTGTTTATTGTTGCTTATATTGATTATTGCCATTTTGACTGGAGTATGATGAAATCTTACTGTAGATTTTCATTTCCCTGTTTGCTAGGAGATGTTGAACATTTTTTCATTTATTTGTTGCATATTTGTATTTCTTCTTTTGAAAAATTTCTATTTAGTTCTTTTGCTCATTTATTGATCAGGTATTTGGTTGGTATTTGTGTGTGTGTGTATAAAGTTTTTTATTTCTTTATATATATATTATATTATATTAATCTACTATTGAGAGCGTAGCTGGCAAAGATTTTCTCTCATTCTCTAGGCTCTCCATGCTCTTGCTTTCTTTGCTATGCAGGAGCTTTTTAATTTAATGGCATCCCATCTGTTAATTCTTGGTTTTATTTCTTGTGCTTTGAGGATTTTGTTAAGGAAATTAGTGTCAGTAGTAATGTGATGCAGTATTGACTTTATGTTTTCTTCTAGCAGTTGCAAGGTTTCTAGTCTAATTCCTAAGTGACCCATTTTGATTTGAGTTTTCTGCAGGGTGAAAGATAAGAATCTAATTTCATTTTTCTGCATATAGTTATCCAGTTTTCCCAGCACCATTTGTTTAAAAAATGCTGTTTTTCTTCAAAGCTATTTTTGGCAACTTTGTCAAGTTTCATATGGCTGTAAGTATGTGGTCTGACTCTGTCTTGTGTTCCATTGGTCTTCTTGTCTGTTTTGAAGCTTGATACTATGATGTTTTTGCTACTAGAGCTCTGTAGTATAATTTCAGATAAGGTATTGTGATAAACCCTTCATTGTTTTTGTTCCTCAGTATTACTTTTGCTATTCTGGGTTTCTTATTTTTACAAATGAATTAAAGGATTTTTTTTCAAAGTCTGAAGAATGTTATTGGTATTTTGGTAGGGATTGCATTGAATCTGTACAGCACTTCTTGAAGAATAGCAATTTTGTTTATTTTAATTCCCCCTATCCAAGAACATGGGAGGTTTTCCAACTTCTGAGGTCTTCAATTTATTTCTTCATTGTTCTATAACTTTCGTTGTAGAGCTCTTTTACCTTCTTGATTATATTAATTTTCAAGTATTTTATTTTTACTTTAGGTTGTTGTGAATGGAATGGTTTTTCTGGTTTCTTACTTAGCTGGATCACTTTTGGAATATAGGAAAACTGTTGGTTTATGCATGATCTTGTGTCCTGCTAGTTTGCTGAACTCATTTATAAACTCTAGAAGTCTTATGGTAGAGACTTCTAGATATAGAATCAAATCATTAATAGTAAAATTGACATTTTCTTTTCTTGGTTGAAACTTTTTTATTTCCTTCTCTTGCTTGATTGCTCCAGCTAATGTTCCAAGGACTTTATTGAATAGGAATAATTAGGGTGGACAACATTGTCTTGTTCCTGATTTTAGAGGAAATGCTTTTAATTTTTCTCCATTAAGTATGATATTAGTTTTAAGTTTTTCATAAATAGCCTTTATGATATTTAGGTAAGTTCCTTTTTCCCTAGCTTTCCCAGCATAAATGGATACTGGAATTTACCAAAGTTCTTTTCTGCATCTATTGAGATGATCATGTGATTCCTGTCCTTAATTATGTTCATGGTTAATTACATTTATTGATTTGCATACATTGAATCAACCTTGCATGTCTTAAATGAAACCCATTTGGTATATTTTATCCATTACGCTTTACAATGTGGTTTGCTAATATTTTATGAAGAACTTTTTAATCTCTGTGCATAATGGATAGGTCTGCAATTTTCTTTCTTTTATGTGCTTTTTCCTGATTTTACTATCAGGGTTATACTGGCTTCATAGAATGTTTTGGAGAGTGTTCCCTCATTTTCAATTTCATGGAATAATTTCAGAAACATTAGTGTTAATTCTTCTGTAAAGATCTGGTAGAACTCAGCTGACAATCCATCTGATTCTGGGCTTTTTTTCTTGGAAGGCTTTTAATGGACATTTTAATTTTTTCACTTGGTATTGGTCTTTTTAGTTTTTCTATATTTTCCTGATTCAATTGGACAGGTCATTTGTGTCTAGAAATTTGTTAAAGACTTCTAGATTTTTAAAAATGAAGTATAAATTTTCAAAATAGTGTCTAATGATCTCTAGATTTCAGAAGGGTCTGTGGTGATATCTCCTTTTTAATCTCTAATTTTGTTGATTTGTGTCTTTTTCTTTTGGATAGTTTGAGTAAGGGTTTATTAATCTTATTTATCTTTTTGAAGAAAAAACTCTTTGCTGCATTGATCTGTATATTTTTAATATCAATTTTATTAATTTTGGCTCTGATCTTATTTCCTGTCTTCTACTGAGTTTGGAATTAATTTGTTCTTTTTCTAAAGCCTTGAGATGAAGTATATGCCTATTTATTTGAGATGTCTTTATTTTTTTATGTAGGTACATTTTATTTCCTAAGATTTATTTTGCAGCCTAAAATATTGTATTATTTAAGAAAAAGTGTCATAAACTGCTGAGAATAAAGTAAATGTTTGGGGCGAAATATTCTGTAGATGTCAATTAGATACATTTGATTTAGAGTTTTATTTTTGTTGGAAATATCCTGATTGATTTAATACTTGGATGACATTTCTCTTGGATATAGGACTGTTTTGAAATCACCCAGTATCATTGTGTTGGGCTCTATCTTAGATTTAATGTGGAAGAGATTTTTTAAAATATAATTTGGTGTGCTGGCATTTGGGGCATAAATATTTCCTATTGTAATAACTTCCTATTGAATTGTTCCCTTTACCAGGATGTAGTGGCCTTGTTTGTCCTTTCTGATTAATGTTTGCTTCAAATCACATGAGGAGAGCCACTCCTGCTTGTTTTCAGAGTCCATTTTCCATCCTTTCACCTTCATCGTGTGGATGTCTTTGCCAATATGTTGAGTCTCCTGTAAATAGCATATAATATATGATTGGATCTTGTTCTTTTATCCCTTTTGCTAATTTATCATTTAATTGGGGAATTGAGACCATTAATATGCAGTGTTATTATGGTATGTATTTGTACTTTCTTGCCATTTTTTTCAGTTTTTGTTATCTTTATTACTGTCTTCTTTCTTATTTAGTAGAATTCTCTTCTTTTGATCTTCATCTATTTGGGATTTTTATGATTTGTTTTGTGAGTTCCTTTATGTATACTTTGTTTCTGTGAGTGCTGGCTTGGTCATGAATTCTTTCAGTTTGTTCTTGTCATAGAAAATTTTTATTTCTACCTTTATTTTAAACTGAATTTTGCTGTGTATAATAACTTTGGAGCAAATTACTTCCTTTTAGAGCTTGGAGTATCTCATTCCTGGCACTCCTTGATTTTAGGTTCTGAAATGAGATATCAGATGCGAACCATATTAGTTTTCTTCTACATATGACCACTGATTCTATCTTGCAATTTTTAATATACTTTCCCTATTTTTATGTTAGACCTTTTGATTGTGATATGTCTTAAAGAACTTCTCATTTGATTAGGTCTGATTGCAACATGTGGCAGGCCCATTATTCTGGCCCAACATGAGACCCCAGGACCCAGCCCATCACCTTAGCTTTTGCACTTCTAATATTCAGTAGGTTTCCATGCATCCCCAACAGATTTCAGATCAATGCTCTAAGTCCTAGATCTATAAGGTACAGCAAAATAAGGTTCTTCCATGCAGATGCAGCTTTCAGGAGAAGTTGGTCATCAGAAGGGTGGTTGGTATCTGACCTGATCCTTTGACATACAAAGAAGAAATGCCTCCAGACCTGCTTTCTATCTTGACAGGGAAACTCAATTCAAAGATCCAGAAGAATAATATAGAAAATGAGGAATAAAAATAGAAAATGTTCACCTCAAGCCCACAACTCCCCAACCAAGGAACACATGTACAGAGAGCAGTATGAGAACCTAGAAATAATTATCAGTGATCTGATTACTGTAAGAAGCAATGAACCAAAAAAGATTTAATGAAGGGACTATGTGAGAAAATTCAAGAGATAAAAAACACTCTATTATCAAAGAAATAGACATTCAGAAAAAGGAAGTAATGGAGCTAAAATTTTCAATCACTTGAGAACAATGATCAAAGAATTTAAAAATAGATTAACCTCTACAGAAAAAGAACCTCAGCTCTGGGAGAAAGAACGTTCAACAATGAAGACTGGTTGAGTAAGCTTGGGCCCATGGATGAGAAAAAGAAGAAGAAGAAAAAAATACAGAACATGAGCAGAATTTTGAAACTTTCTAGGATGAAATAAAAATAAATAATTTAAGAGTAATTGGGATACAAGAAGGCACATCATATTCAAAATGTATAACAGGGAAATCAAGGAAAGAATATTAAATTCAGCAAGAGAGAAATAAATGTCAAAAACCGTTCAGAGGCAAACCCATAAGGATAACCTCTGACTCTTCAGTTCAGACTCTGGAAATAAGATACTGGAAACAGATCTTTCAATGTCTGAATGACCACAACAAGCAGCCAAGAATATTATACTCAGCAAAACTCAGCTTTAAATTCAGTGGGGACAATAAGAATATTTCATGATAAGATCAAACTTGCAGCATTCAAGAACAGAACACCATCATTACAAAGAATCCTCAAAGATAAATTCCAGATAGAGAAATAAGTAAGAACTCCTTAAAACCCACAAATAGGAAATTCAATAAAAGTGCCTACTACTCACATTACAGCGACAAAGAAAAATCTATGTTCATAGCAACTCAATTTACAATAGCCAAATTATGGAAACAACCCATATGCCCCTCACTGAATGAATGGATCCAAAAACTGTGGTACATATATACCATGGAGTTCTACTCAGCAATTAGAAACAATGATATTGCAGCTTTTGAAGGTAAATGGATGGCTGTGGAAGAAATAAAGCTGAGTGAAGTCAACCTAAACCAGAGAGCCAAGAGTTGAATGTCTTCACTCATCTGTGGAGGCTGGAACTAGACCCTGGCCAGTGTGAAAGGTGATTAACCTCATATATTAAACCCAGAAAAGGTGTAGTGACACACAACCTAAGGCATTTGTAGAGATGTATAAGGAAGGAGAGGGGAGTGGGGAGAGATAAAGTGGGAAATTTGGGGGGACTCTAGGGGGTAAATTTAATTTTCAGAATATGTATATACATATATATATATATACATATATATATATATATCTCATATTGTTTTGTTGGAAGTATATTTGATTGTTCAACAACTAAATTTCTTAATAAAAATTTAAAAAGTGCCTGCTATTAAAAGACAACGAAGAAAGCACAGAACTCCTTAATCAATCATAAATATTATGAACCACAACCACATTACTTTCCTAATACTGAATGTGAATGGTCTCAATGCACCAATGAAAAGACACAGATTAGCAGATTGGATCAAAAAACAAAACCCAACAATATGCTGCTTACAGGATACCCAATTTACAGCCAATAACATCCTCAGATTAGGGTGAAAGGTTGGAAAAAATCTACCAGGTGCAAGGCACAAGAGCACAAGCTGGAGTTGAAATACTTAAATCTGTCAGAGTAGATCTCAAACATAAATTAATCAGAAGAGATAAAGAAGGACACTACATCTTAGTAAAGGGAACAATACAACAGGAAGATATAAGCATAGTAAATGTATACTCTCCAAATAGGAATACTCTCAAGTATTTGGACAAATTACTCCAGGACATAAAACTACTTGTGAAACTCAACATAATAATACTGGGAGACTGTAATACTCCATCAATAGACAGATCATACAAATAACAGCAACAGAAAAATAATAAAGAGAACTCCAGTCTAAACAAAATGAGTCAAATGGATTTAGGCTTATACAGAATATTCCACCCCAAATTGGCTGTTTACCTTCCTCTTAGCAGTGTGTGGATCCTTTTCCAAAATAGAACATATTATAGTTCACAAAGGAAATCTCAGCAAATATAAAAAGTAGATATTACTTCATGTATCCTGTCAGACCATGATGTCATGTCCCTAGCAATTAACAGCAAAAATGAAAACAGAAAACACACATAAAAATGGAGATTGAATTATACCCTATTAAATGAAGAATGTATCCAAGAAGACATGACAGGAGAAATCAAGAAATTCTTGAAAGAGAATGAGAAAGAAGACACAACATAGTGAAACCTTTAGGATAGCATGAAAGGATTATTAAGGGGAATAGTAATAACATTGAGTCCCTACATTACAACAAGGAGAGATCTCAAATAGCTAAATTTATGCTCCCCATCAAATCTCTACAAAAGGAAGCATAGTCTAAATCCAAAACCTGCAGAAGACAGGAAATAGTCAAGATCAGAGCTGAAATAAATGAAATTGAGAACAACAACAATAAAAATTAGATAATCTGAAAAATATGGACAAATTTCTAGACACATACAACATCCTCAAGTTGATGCGGGATGATATTGAAATCCTAAACAGCTCAATAACTAGTGCTGAAATCCATCTAGCAATTTGGATCAGTGTAACAGAGAATTGGTTCCTTTAAAGGAAAGAAGATTGATAAATCTTACCCAAGTGACAAAAAGAAAAAAAGACCCCTTCTGCCCATTAAAAATAAACTAGAGATGACAAAGAAAATATTACCCCAGAAACTTCTGAAGTTCAGAGGATCATTAGAAATGTTTTCAAATTTTTTACGCAAATAAACTAGAAAATCTACAAGATACAGAGAAAGTTCTAGACACATATGATCTATTCAAATTGAACCATGAAGATATAAAAAAGTTAAAAAGATCAATATCAAGCAATGAAACTGAAGCTTTCCAACAAAGAAAAGATGGATTCTCGGTTGATAAACACCAGTGTTTATCAAATTATTCCATACATTAAAAGAAGAACTTCCATATTCATTCTATAAAGCTAGTACATGGACACCAAAACCAGACAAAGATAAAAAATAAAAGCAAACAAGCAACTACAGACCAGTATCTCTGATAAACATAGACACAAAAATCCTTAATAAAATATTCATTACTGCAATAAAAACACACTAAAGAAGATAGTACACCATGATCAAGTGGGTTTAAATTCAGGGATGCAAGCTAGTTCAATATACACAGTGCAATCAATAAATGTAATCAACCACATAAAGAGAATTAAGGATCAAAATTAATGATCATCTAAACAGAAGCATAAAAAGTTCTTTACAAAATCCAGCATTGATTCATGTAAAAAATTTTGTAGAAATTAGGTATAGAGGAATTTATTCTAATATTATAAAGTCGATATATAATAAACACAAAGACAATATTAAAAGAGAAAGCATTTCCTGTAAAATCAGTAACAAGAAAAAAATCCACTATCTTTTCAATATAATTTTTAGAAATTTTTTTATTTGTTTGACAGTCTTACATATTGGAGGGAATTTTTATTAATATTCATGAATCCATGAATACTGACATAGTCACATAGTAAATTAAGACTGATCGTAGACTAGGTTCTACCCACTTTCGTCCATTCCTCAAACTCATGTCTCCTCTGTAATCCTACCATACAAAAGTTTAAAATGAATATATACATTTACAATAATTGTTGACATTTCTGAGTTTCTCTGCCTGCCTGTGTATAGTTAGGCTTTAATGGGTGTTGAATATTCCCTGTTGTATTGATAACCTCCCTTATCCCATCCTCACCTCCCTGCCGCCCTCCCTTCCCCTACCTTCAAAGTTATTGTTCCCAAAGCTTGTGCAAAATTTCAACAATGTTGAGTTTATTACTTAAACACAGATAACTATCATCCTGTCATAGATTTTACACTAGCTTCCACATACGAGAGGAAACATTTGACCCTTAAGTCTCTGAGTTTGGTATATTTCACTCAGTATAAATTTTTCCATTTCCATTCATTTGACTGCAAATGCAATGACATTGTTCTCTCTAATACCAGAGTAGAACTCCACTATATTCACAATTTTTGAATCCATTTATCCAGCAAGGGGCATCTGAATTGTTTCCATAGTTTAGCTGTAAATTGAGCTGCTATAAACATTGATGTAGCTGTGTCTCTGTAGTATGCCGATTCTATCTCTTTTGGGAAGATACCCAGGAAAGGGATAACTGGATCATAAGGTGGTTCCAACCCTAGTTTTTAGAGGAGTTTCCACACTGCTTTTCAGAGTGGCTATACAAGTTTACAGTCCTTTCAGCAGTGTGTTAATGTTGCTAGCTCCCC
This sequence comes from Aplodontia rufa, assembly GCA_004027875.1. Classification (NCBI taxonomy): domain Eukaryota; kingdom Metazoa; phylum Chordata; class Mammalia; order Rodentia; family Aplodontiidae; genus Aplodontia; species Aplodontia rufa. The sequence continues at coordinate 55,126 of PVKS010007856.1, read as the reverse complement.
ACAACCATTCCAGCATCTGTTATTGTTCATATTCTTCATTTTTATCACTCTGGAGTGAGGTGAAATCTCAGTGAAGTTTTGATTTGCATTTCTCCGATTGCTAGTGATGTAGAACATTTTCTCATTTATTTATTGGCTTTCTGGACTTCCTCTACTGAGAAGTTTCTATTCAGTTCCCTAGCCCATTTATTGATGGGATTATTTGTGGTTTTGATGTTCAGTTGTTTGAGTTCTTTTTATATTCTGGATATTAGTCATCTGTAGAAGGTGTAGCATGCAATGGTTTTCTCCCATTCTGAAGGTTCTCTCTTGATACTTTTGACTAAATCATTAGCTGAGCAGAAGCTTTTCAGTTTAATGGCATGCCATTCATTGATTCTTGGCTTTAACTTGAGATATGGGAGTGTTGTTGAGGAAGAAAATACCTACAATGTTGTAGTATGTTGATCCTATTTTTTCTTCTAGCAATTGTATATTACTGGTTTAAATCGTAATTATTTGATCTACTTTGATTTGATTTTTGTGCAGGGTGAGAGATGAGTCTAATTTCAGATATCTGCAGATGGCTGTCCAGTTTGTCCAGCACTATTTGTTGAACAGGCTGTCTTTCCTCCACATTATAGTTTTGCCTCAGGTGGTTAAAAGCTTGTGGTTTGTCTCAGCATCTTCTATTCTGTTCCATTGATCTTCATGTCTGTTTTGATACAAATATTATGCTGTTTTTGTTACTAAATTCCTACAGTGTAATTTCAATTCAGGTGTTGTGATACCTCCTGCTTCATATTTCTTGCTTAGTAATGTTTTAGCTGTTCTGGGTTTCCTGTTATTCCAAATGAATTTGAGAATTGCTTTTTCTATATCCTTGAAGAATGTTATTGGCATTGTGATGGGAATTGGATTGAATCTGTGCTGGGCTTCCGGTAGAATGGTTATGTTAGTTATATTGATTCTACCTAACGAAGAGCATGGACTGTTTCTTCATCTCCACAGGTGTTTTTCAATTTCTTTTTTTAATGTTTGATATTTTTCATTGTAGAGGCCATTTATGTTCTTTATAGATTAATCCCCAAGTATTTTATTCTTTTAGAGGTCATTGTGAATGGGATGGATTTCTAGATTTCTTCTTTGGCAGAATTGCTGCTGAAGTATAGGAAACTATTGATTTACGATTGTTAATCTTGTAAACACTCACTTTGCTAAATTCATTTATAAGCTCTAGTAGTCTAGTGATAGAGCTTTTTGGGTCTGCTATGTATAGGATCATGTCATCATCAAATACACACAGCTTAATTTCCTCTTTTCCTTTTCAAATTCCTTTGATTTCCTTCTCTCGTCTGATAGCTCTGGCTAGGGTCTTGAGGACTATGTTGAATAAAAGTGGTGAGAGTGGACAGTCTTGTCTTGTACACAAATTTAGTGGGAATTATTTCAGTCTTTCTCCATTAAGTATAATGTTGGGTATGGGTTTGTCATAAATGACTCATAAAATTAAAGTATCTTCCCTTGATCCCTATCTTAAGGGAATGCTTAAGAACGTTTTCATACTAAGAGATTTCAATATGTTTTGTCATCATTCTCATTCATTTATAAGAATTTATTGATTTCTGTTCTTATTTCATCTTTGATATATTCTTCATTGAAATACTTCAATCTCCAAGTATTTTTGTACTTTTTATTGTTTTTCTTGTTGTTAATTGCTGAGATCATGCCATTGTTGTCTGACAATGTATATGGGATTATATCAGCTAGGATTAGCTTTGTCTTCTTAGATATGATCTATTTTGGAGAAGCATCTATGTGCTGCTGGGAAGAATGTATACTCTGTTGATTTGGGATGGAATATTCTGTAAATGTCTGCGAAGTCCAATTGATTGATAGAGTTGTTTAGATTAATGATATCTTTATTGAAATTTTTTTGCTTCGATGATCTGTTGATGATAGTGGTATATTAAAGCCCCCTGGTATAATTGTGTTGAAGTTGTTTGTTGTCCTTGAGTACCTTTCTCCACATATTTAGAAGGGTTGTATTTGTAGGCATAAACGTTAACTCTTGCTATGTCTTCTTGGTATATTGTTCCTTTTACTATGATGTAGTGAACTTCTTTATCCCTTTTAATTTTTGGTCAAAATTAACTTTGTCAGACATAAGGATTGCAACACCAGCTTTCTTTCTTGGGCCATAAGCCTGGTAAGGTTTTTACCAACCTTTCACCTTCACTCTGTGTCTATTTTTGGCTGTGAGGTATGTCTCCTGTAAGCAGCATATTGTTGGATTTTGGTTTTTGATCCAGTCTGCTGATTTATGACTTTCGATTGGGGCATTAAGCCTACTCATTCAATGTTAGAATAGATATGTGATTCTGAGTAACTGACATTATGTCCTTTTCTGTATTGTGCACCAACTTGGATAATTTGTAGTGAATTATGCTTTTATTGACTTTATTCTGTTTATAGGCTTTGAGAGTTGTTTACTTGTTCCTGTGATGGAAGTTTGTCTTTGAGTATTCTCTTTAGAGCTGCTTTGTGTTCATGTATGTTGCTAGTTTATTCTTATCATGAAAGTATTGTATTTCCCCATCACATTTAAAGTTGATTTTTTTCAGGGTATATTATATGTGGCTGAAAATAATATTCTTTCAATATTTGAGGACTATCAATCCATGCTCTCCTAGCCTTTATTTTCTGAGCTGAAAAATCCACAGTAATCCTTTTTATGTCTGCCTCTGAATGTGATTTGGTGTTTTTCTCTTGCTGATTTTAAAATTGTTTCCTTGTTTTCTCAGTTATTCACTTTGTATATGATGTGTCTCAGTGAGTTGCCTGTTGGTTTATTTTGTGTCCTATAGGCATCTTGAATTTGAATCTGTGGGTCAATTATGATATGTGGGAAATTTTCTTTGGCTATCTCATTGAGAATGTTATTTATGCTATTCATTTGTTTTTCTATGTTCTCCCCTATCCCAATAACTCTAAGGTTATTTAAAGTTATTTATTCTTATCTCATCATTTCTATTCTTGTCTATCCTCCTTGGATTCAACATTTGTCAGTCTATCTTCTTTGTCTGATGATCAACCTTTTTTTTTTGAAAGAGAAGGACAGTGAAAGAGACAGAGAGACAGAATCAGTTTTTATTGAGTATTTTTCACATCTTTCATTGCTCTGACACTTAGTTGTGTACGTTGGTGCTGAAGTGCTGGGGTTTGAACCCGTGTACTTGTGCATGCTGGGCAAGTGCCGTAACCACCGAGCTCAAGCCCCACCTCCCCCGATGATCAATCTTTGAGAGCTAAAATTATATTTTCTATTGAGTTTACTCTGATATTAATATCTTCCATTGAGCTTCTAATTTGGTTGACTGTGTTTTTCAATTCTAAGTGTTCTGCTACATCTCTTTTCAGAATGTCCAGCTCTTTATGAAAGTAGTCTTTCAACTCCTACAATTGATCTCTTATTTCCTTCCATATGTCTTCTTTTAATTCTTTGATTGTTTTAATAATCAGATTGTTGATACTTTTTTCCAGGTTTTCATCCAGGACCCTATCTGTGGACTCCTTGGCTGGGGAGTTGTGTGTTTGTGGAGAATTGCTTCCCTTTTTCTTCATTTTCAGAGCTAGGGAGTGGACCTGTGAGCCCTTTTAAGTTATTTTACTTTGGAGATGTTTTTGAGTTGTGGGATTTTTGTCTCTTTGGTAGCTTGTTCTTGGTGAAATTTAAGAAGTTGAGATTAACAGCAAGCTTCCCAATCTATGGCTAATTATTGGCCTCTGTGATTTCTAATACCTCACAAGATAGGCATAAGAGACAAATGAGCAGCTAATGGGTATAATAAAAAGTGTTAACCTGATTACTTTTCTCCCTCTGAACTGTTACCATATTAATTACTACCTGTGAGTGGAATAGTAGAATTAATACTTATCTTTGGTTACAACACTATCAACCATCAGACTATAACTGGATTAAAAGTAACCAAGCATTATCTAATTTGTCATTCACATCTGATTTCCATTCAGGCCCTCCCTAAGGATGAATAAACAATATGTTCAGTTGCTGTAAGAATATTCCAAATTACCAAAAACAAAAAATAAAAATCAAAGAAGAAACAAAATTTTAAAAAATTAGGGAAGATAAAAAGAAGAGCAAGACAGAGGGAGAGAGTGGGTGAATGATGTTGGGGAAGGTCTGAGTGTTAGAAGAATACAGTGTCTATTGCCAAAGAATAGAAAAGATGTAGGTACCATAGAAGTGGACTACTAGTAGGCTTTGCAGCCCTGACCTCAGGTGGTGTGGCAAGTACTAATATTTACAGTAGAGGAAGTGTTCAAGGGGAAGGTAAGCAATAATATGTAGAAAGAAGAAACAGGTCCATGGCAACCCTTACTACTAACACACATACATTTAAAGAAAAAAAAAATCAAACCCTGATGTATGGGCTTGAAGCAGCCCTGTTGATCATCAGTAAAGTCTGACTACTTATGTTGAAATGTTCTGGAGTCTAGAGGCTTGTTAGTTGGGAGGAGATGGGGGGTGGTATTTCCCTTAGGCTGTTGCTTCACTCCAGATCCAATTATCTCTGGTTTAGTTCTCCTACAGACTACACTGGCTCCCTGGGGTCATAGATAATGAGTGATTAAAAAAGTTCCAGCTGCACTCCTGGGGATAGTTGCAATGTCCAGAATATATACACATCTTATACACTTTTTATATTGTTTTGTTAAAATCTTGTAAGGTTGCTCAAAAATAAAAAAATTAAAAAAAAAATGAATTAAAAAAAAAAAGTTCCAGCTGTCTTGCCTGTATGCTCAAAAAGGCTGCAGCCCATGCTTTTAGGACTGGAAGGGGCAACAACGTTCTCCTCTCTAGAGCAAAGATGCCTTGGAGTTGTCCCAGGCACAGAGCGGAACTCCTGTTTGTACTCTGGCCTTAAACAGCAGAGTGTAGGATCCTGGTAGAATTGTGGGGACATCTGCCTTAGACTCCTGCTCTGTTACCCACCCTGTTTGTCTGAAAACACTACAGTCTGGGGCTGGGGTGGTGGCTCAGCAGTTATGGCACTTGCCTGGCATGCTCAAGTAGGCAAATTTGAACCCTGGCTACACATACAAAAGGAAGTTTCAGAGCAATAAAACCACATGAATAACTAAATAAAATTGATTCTCTCTTTCACTGTCTCTGTCTCTTAAAAAAATTTAAAAAGCTACAGTCTGATCACCTTCTAGGTGGGAATGATAGTCTGCCCTCTCCTCCTCTGCAGAGATGTGGAGAGAACCTGCTATTAGCCAAATATGGTTTTTCCAGGGGCAATCAGTCTCTTCTTGGTTGAACTGGTCAAAGCGAGATGAATAGTGTCTCTTCCACTGCTATATTGAGGGGTGATCTGGCCATGGTAATTTGCTGGGTCTGAAAAAGTTCCTTTTTCCACTTACTACACCCAAGTCTCCAAGTCACTGATCTCCCAATGACCTGTGTTGTGTTTAGCGAATCTTTTCCAATACTTGTTCCTTTACTGGAAGGTAGCCATCCTGGTGTTTCTTCCTTTCAGGTTAAAGAGAGCACTGGGTGTGATTTGCTTGCCATCTGCCATTTTCCTCCACTCAATATAGTTTTTGGAACTACAGCCAAAATAGTCAGGCAGGAGTAGGAAATTAAAAGGATATAAATGGGAAAAGAAGAAGTCAAATTATCCATTTTTAGATGACACAATCCTATATCTGGAAGACCCAAAAAAGTCTACCAGAAGACTTCAAGACATGATGAACTAATTCAGCAAAGTAGCAAGATTCCAGTTCAACATATAAAAATCAATTGATTTTCTATACTCTAATAATAAATCTGCTGAAAGATGAAACATGACAATTATCCCATTCAAAATAACCTACAAAAATAAGACAAAATACTTAGGAATCAATCTAAGAAGGTGAAAGAGTATTACAGTAAAAACTATACAGCACCAAAGTAAAAAAAAAATTGAAGACCTTAGAAAATGGAAAGACCTCACATGTTTTTGGACACATAGATTTACTATTGTCAAAACGGCCATATCACCCAAAACACTATATAAATCCAAAGCAATCCTTATTAAAACATCAAGAATATTTTTCAGAGAACTAGAAAAACAAAGCCATACAATTTATTTGGAAGAAAAAAGTATTCAGAATAACCAAAGCAATATTGATCAAGAAAAACACCTGATGGAAGCATCATAATACCTGATCCAAAATTATACTACAGATATCTAGTAACAAAAACAGCACAATATTGACATCAAAACAGACATGAAGACCAGTGGAACAGAATAGAAGAAACAGATAAATCCACATACTTACAGCCATCTGATACTTGACAAAGATGCCAAAATTACATTTTGGAGAAAAAAAAACAGTTTTTTTGACAAATGGTGCCAGGAAAACTGGATATCGATATGTAGATCCTTTTCTTTCACCTTGCAAAAAATCCAACTCAAAGTGGATTGAAATCCTAGGAACTAGTCAAGAACTGTTGCAAATGCTAGAAGAAAATGTAGGACAAACACTCCAACATTTGACACAGGCACCAGCATCCTCAACAAGACTCCTAAAACTAAAGAACTAAAACCAAGAATCAATAAGTGTGATGGCAGATATTTAAAAAACTGCTGCATAGCAACCGCAATAAGAACATGAAGAGATAGACTACAGAATGGGAGAAATGCTTTGTCAGCTGCTGCTCTAACAGGGGATTAATAACTAGAACTCAAAAGTTGAAAAACTCAAAATGCATCACCAACCTCTCAAAAGAAAATTCCAATCAATAAATGCAAAAAGAACTGAACTGATGTTTCCAAAAAGAAGAAATACAAATGGCCCATAAATAGTCAAAGAAATGTTCAACATCATTCCCAGTGAGGGAAACAAATCAAAACTATATTGAAATTTCATTTCACTCAGTTAGAATGGCAGTCATTAAGAATACAAATGGTAATGAATGCTGATAGGGTTGTAGGGGAAAAAAGTTACATTCATATATTCTTTTTTCAAAAGACTAGGAGTGAAACTACCAAAACTGCCATATGACTCAGCTGTCCCACTCAGTAGTATTCATCCAAAAGAACTGAAATCAGCATACAATTGCAACACAGGCACATCAATGTTTATTGCAGTGCCATTCACAATAACCACGTTATGGAACCATCCCAGGTGCCCAGTAATTGATGAGTAGATAAAGAAAATGTGGGATATGCAATTTTACTGAGACTTAAAGAATGAAATATATCATTTGCTGGTAAATGAATGAAACTGGAAAACATAATCCAGACTCAAAGTCACAGGTCAAATGTTTTCTCTCTGATGCAGAAACTAGAGTAAAATAAAAGGTGAAAAAAGAGAAAAAAGTGGGGTGGAATCCCACAAAATTAAAATGGTGAAAAGTGGATAGAGGAGAAGGATGGGGGAGGAATGAGAAAATGGAAGAGCTATGGAATGAAATTGAATAAACTATACTATGCACATACATGAATGTACTATAGTGAATTTCACCTTTATGTATATCTATAAAACAACAATTAAAAATTATAAATAAACAGATGGAAGATCAGTAGAGGAAGGGGAATAGGGTGAGGTAGGAGAGCAGGAAAGAGGAAGCACTGGGAAATCTAAATGGAGCAAATTATATTCCATGACTATATGCTTATATCAAAGTAGACCCCACTATTAAGTATAACTATAATGAACTAAGGGAGATGTTTAAAAAAATGGCAAAACTAGTATATGTTGAAGTATAACTTACAAAGGTTTATGTATTCTTAAAATTTTTAATAGTTTATAATACAGTTTACAGAGACTAAATTAGTTTAATCTTTTTTTTGAGAGCAAAGTAGCAAGATTTATTTAAATTAGTTTAATCTTGTTTAAATAATAATTGTTTTCATATTTAGTCCCTTTTAAAAATTGAATCAAGAATCTTGAGTATAATCTGTGAAGAACTTCAAAATTACAAAATACATGAGGATCAGGGCTGGAGTTGTGGCTCAGCAGTTATGGCGCTTGCCTGGCATGCTCAAGTAAGCGGGTTCAAACCCCAGCACTACATATATCGCGAAGTCTCAGAGCAATGAAGGCCACGTGAAAAACTAAATAAAAAAAAAAAATTGATTTTGTCTTTCTCTCTCTCACTGTCCCTCTCTCTTTAAAAAAAAAATTAAAAAAAAACATGAGGATCAGTGAGAGGGTAGGGAATGATAATGTGAAAAACCATAATAAAAAGAAACTGCTTAAAAAGTGCTCCTTTGATATTCTTAAATTAAACAAATTTCTTTTTGCTTCCTCATTTCTTCATTCATACATTCAGTATGAATTATCACAATTATTTATTCAGCTCTTAAGTATTAGACACTATTCTTAATGCTAAATATACTGATGTAGTATTTTCATCTGAATTTTTATTTTGTATCTCCAAATACATTTTTGAAATCTCAACCCTTAACATGATGGGATAAGGGGTGGGGCCCTGGACGATGATTAGATTATTAAAGGGAGAGGCCTCCTAAATTGGATTAATGTCCATATAAAAGAGGCCCCCAAAGCTCCTTGGCCCATACCTCCGTAACAGGACATAGTGGAAAGGTAAGAACTGTCTATGAACCAGGAAGAAGCACTCTCCAGATACCAAATTTGTTGGTACTTGATCTTAGACTTCCAAGACTCCAGAATTTCGAGAAATGAATTTCTGTTGCTTATAATCTACCTAGTCTATGATTTTAAAAAAATAGCAGCCTGAACTGAAAACAAATCAAAAGCAGTATGTAGAAAATGCATGAGAAAAGCACTAATGCCTGAGAAAACCAGAACAAGACGAAATGAAAACTAGCTCATCAAGAGGAAACAAGAGTCTGGAATTGTTTAAGCAGAGACGTAAAGGAACCTGTCACTGCACTAAGCTGAAGGGCTTTTTGTTGTTGCTGACGTTTTCTTTGCAGTGCTGGGAATCATGCATGAGGAAGTGTTTCCTTCTTCACTAGCTTGTGTATTTTCCCCCAATGGAATATGAAACCTCATGAATGGAATTGAGAAGAATAATATATTTCTTTATTCAAAATTAATTTTAATGGGAAAAATAACTGAAGAATGATAAAATAATCTATATTTTAGCTTATTTTGATTTCATTTCAGACAACTTAAAAAAAAACTTTTAAACACTTTCTTTTCTTCTCTTCTTAAAAAATTTTTAGTGGTGGGAATCAAACCCAGGATCCTGAACATGTTAGATAATCTCTCCCTTTTACCTCTAAGACACAACCCCAAATTCCCCTTTTCATTTTTTGAAGTTAAATCCTATTTCCTTACAGAGGGAAGGAATAACAATTTATAAGCATAATGAGCACAGAAATATAAATATTAAATAAATGAACAAGTAAAATTTGTGTGTCATGTACTGTGTCAAGTACACCCTAATAAACAAATAAAACATGGAAACTTTTTGTTGTAAATCTTACCCTCCTGACAGGAGTGATTATTTTTACGACTATTTTTGAAATTAAAAAAGCAAATTAATTCCAGTTTTTCTTTTGTCTTCTGATCATTTTTGGGTAACTCCAAAATAAAGGATTAAATTAGGAAACTAATTTTTTGTTTTAGCTATCCAAACTGAATATTAACAATATTGAAATTAATACAGATATAATTTTTCATGTTCTTTGTGATGGATGCCTTGGAAAGATTTACATGGGGAGAAATAAACACATCTATTAGTTATCTCCAATTAAGCATGAAACAAAGAAAAGGCAGATAAATGACTGCTTACTATAAAGCAACATATAATCAAGTAATAAGCATAATGTGTTCATACAGTGCAATCTAAGGACATGAATTTCTTTGTACATATTGATTACAAAGAATTTGAAATTAATATGTCTTTCAGATAATGGCATAACATTAGCAGTTTTGAAAGTATGAGCTATTTAAAAACAAGACCATTCTTCCCATTCTAGGAGACAATGAGAGAATATTTCACTCTATTGAGAGACCATTCCCTGTTCTAGGTGAGATTCATAACAAAATATTACATTTATTGGTGCTTGCATTTTAAGTAAAGCTGCCAGTGTATATTAATTCAGCCAAGATTTTAGTCATCTGTAACATTACACCATTCTACTGTTAACTCTACAATCCATTAGTTAAAATTGATTTGTTTTATGCTAACACTTGTCATTAAATTATTTCTGAGTAAATTTTAATTATCACTGTTGCTATTTTCTAGAATCAAATAAAATGATCTTAAACACACAGTAAATGAAATGAGAATTTATTTTGAAAATTCAACATTTTTAGAAAAGCCAGAATCTGTAGTGGGAACAGAAGTTATTTCTGTTCTACTGCACATCGAAATCTGTAGTTCTCTTTGGTCCTAAGTTATGTATCAGGAGTGATGTAAAAGACTTGCAGTCTGTTTTATTTTATTTGAACCATGTAGAGGTTGATCTTCCACAGGGCCTGTGCATACAGTGTTCCTTCGTCCTGTGCACTCCTTGCCTGATTGAGAGCATGTTTTACTTCCTCTCTTAATTAATTCAATGCTGAAATGCTACCTTTTAAGAAAGGACTTTCCAGACCACCTCTTTTCCCTTACCCTGCTATATTTTTCTTTATAGCCTCTATTAATAATAACAAACAATAATGTTTGCTTTGCAATATTCTGTCTCTCTCTCACTTTGTCTTTATAAGCATGTAGTACCCACAAAAGCAGGGAGTTCATTTGAGAATGAGTACATGACTAATTGTGAGACTCTGTTTAGCTATCTCATACAGTTCAACACTTTCTGTAGGCACGATAGATTAAAATCAAACTGATATGATTGAATTGAGCTTCAAAATAAGTGAGAATCACAACCAAAAGCAACTGACTAGTGAGCAAACTGTTATTTCAGGAAAGAGTATCGTCTTGTACTTTGCTCATGGCAATCAGTTGATTTTGAATCGTTCTAAATATTCTTCATGTTTTCTAGACACTTACATTATCTAATAATGTCTTTTGATTCCCCCTTTTAATTTTATCTGAGTTCCCAGAATTTTCTAGGCCTTTCAAGGCACACTTTCATATACTGGTAGTTTCTAATTTTGATTACAAGTTAAAGTTATTGTTCACCAGATCACTATTTCTCCCTCACATATATCTGCCTAATTTAATGTGCAGATTAAGTTCAAGTAGCTGCTTTCTAGCCAGGTCTTCTGCATATATTTACCTACCAGAAAGAGTATGCTTTATGTGAAATGTTTTGCAATGGTGCATCTGTGTTTGAGTTTTTTGACATTGAAAAATACTTTCTTTAGAGTCATTATCATTTCACAGTCAAAACATTGATGCTATGATGGGAGAGTGAAAAAGAAAATATTAGTTAATTAAAATATCCAACCTAATATGTAACATTCTCAATTTGATCCCAGCCCATGGGAGTAGGGGTGGAAAGGAAACAAAATCAAAACCAAAACAACCACCAAGGAAACCTAGGTTAAAATTTCACCTCTTCTACTTGGTAGCTATGAGTTTTTGTGTGCACATTTAGGTGGAGTTGTGAAAGAGTATACTAATCATATAACACATATCAGGCCATCATAAAGTAAAAAAATCTATATAAAAATTTCAAATCAGTTACTGCTACATAGAGAATACTGATATATTTAATTCCTTTCTTTCCCTAATTCTTCTCCCATTCTGTAAAAATTCTACAAAAATAGAATTTACTTACTGAAATCTTATAGTCTCTTCTTTCAAAATTTTAGATTTCAAATTAATTAACAACACGTGATAACTCTACTATCACCATGTAGGCTTTTTAGCTTTAGCATAAACATATTAAATAATTCAACTTCTGAAAATTTTCTTCCTAGCCCTAAAGCAATATGTTAGAAATTATCTCTATAAAATTACATGTAAGGAATAGCACTTATATGAACCCAAACCACCGAATCTGAAATAGGAAAAGGGAAAGGATGGGAAGGAGAGAGAAATGAAATGGAAATATTGTAAAATATGCTATATACATCTTAAGAATTATGAGAGAAAATAGAAGAAGTAGATGAATGGATTAGTTACTACATTATATGCATGCTAAATGAACAGAATAGTCACTAATGCTAGTAAAAATTTTTATAGTTGATAATGTTAAACAAAGAAACTGAAATTTCTCTGATCTAGAAGAAAAATAAGCTTCAAATAGATGAAAAGAAGCAAATGGTCACTTAAGTGTAGAAATAAAGTAAGGATAAGAGCATTTCAAAGCTAGCTGAATTGGTATTTTCTTCTATTTTGTTTCATTTTCTATAATCTAAAGTGATTCCCCAGACTAATACAAGTCCAGACAGCTATGTCTTTAACAGTTTGCAACAAATATATTGTTGGCACTAATGTCAGATGAAATCCCTGCAGATGGACAGTGTGGAGAAATCTAAAATGATCCGATTTTTTAAAAATATTTATTTTAAAAGAAGATATTTTGAGCTGACTGTAACTATTAATACAAATAATTCATTTTTGGAAAATATATACATTTCTAACATCAGGTTGTCATTTTATTGTTAGTTCATACAAAAGATATATGCATGAATGTGGAAATTACCTTTTGCTAGAAAAATTCTAAAGACAGATTTTCTCATTTTCCAAATCTAAGATAAACTTTTTTAAAAAATAAAAATATGTATTATAAAAGTACAAATTGACATTTTTGAAAGAGAAAATCAACTAATGGTGTGGTCAACATGTTGTATTTAAAGACTAGCTCAAATTTATTTTTAACCATAAACTGAATTAAGTTGAACATTACAAAGAATATGTTGATATTTATAACACCATGTTGTAGGGATGATGTCAATTCTACATGTAAGTAATTTACAAGAGGGTGAAAAGAATTCATTTTTAAGGTCAACTTTGAGAGAAATGTATTTCTTTACATTTGTGATAGACTCTGACAGATGAAGAGTAATTAAGCCCCATCTGGTATGAGCACTGATCTTGTACTGTTCTGAAATAATACTTGGGTTATGGATGGAGCTCTGTGTAGCTAGACCACTAGAACAAAAAATGGGAGAACTGTATTGGGTGTTCCTGTCTTGATTCATTTTTTTATAATGACCATTGTGAGGGCCCCAATCACCATGAATGAAGAAGAAGATTCAATATCTGATATGGTTGGAGAAAGTGCCACTTTGAAAACCTCATTGGTTTATTTTCTGAACAAACCTAAGGCATTTGTAGAGATGTATTGAGAAGGAGAGGGAGGAAGGATGGGGGTGGGTAATTGGGGGGAGGGCTCTTGGGGGTAAATCTAATTTTCAGAATTTATATATATATTATATTATTTCATTAGAAGCTTGTTTGTTCAACAAATAAACTTCTGAATAAAAAAAATGCTTTGGGAGACAATTCAGTGAAAGGCCTTCTTGGTATCCAGACAAGTGCAGAGGCCATGGTAGATTAGTTTATTAATCTCCATGATGAGAAAACCCCAGATCATTTAATTTAGAACTTTCTTGTTTTACACACCTTAATCACATTAGACCTCAGATCACACTTCCCATTTATCATTATTAGTGAAATGTTCTTGGAATGTTTTTGTTTCTATACTTATTACCTTAGAAATGGACACTCTATTTATTGGACAGAAGGGGGAATGGGGATATTTCCTTCCATAATTTTATGTCATGAATCTAAAATGATTCATTAGCTAAAATGTCACTAGCATCATTCCATACATGATTACATAGAAGACATCTATATAATTCAAATCTTTAAAAAACCAACAGACTTCATATTTTCATAAACCATTGTTTAAAAACAGAAACAAATCCCTAAATTTTTCATAATTTGCATATATAAGTATGTGTGTGTAATGTGAATAATGTACACTGTCAAACACATTTCTCTACTGAATTTCTTTCTTACATCTCTTGCTTAGGTACATGTAATTCTCTTACAAAGTTCTTAAATAGACACAGTGAAGATACCAGCATAAGAGGATTGACTAATTACATTAATATTGGAAAACTGGATCTAAAAGTTACATTTATAAGAAACATAGATATTTACAAATTATGTGCAATATATGCGTATGCACATTTCATGGTTATCTCTTTACTATGACATCCAGAAATGATGCATAAATTTATCAAATAATATAGTACAGCATAATTTCTTATATAAATATAAATATATAAAATACCTCACTTCAAACAATTTCATCTAACTTATACAGCATAATGCAAATTTCAGGTAATTGCTTAACAAATCTAAGATAATAATAACTACACAAAAATAATAATTATACAAAAATTCCCTACATAATATTTATTTTTTGAATACACTTTGTTTGGATCCAAAAATTTTTAGATATTTCCTTAAATCCATTCAGCTTTCATATTGCTTTGCTTAATACTGCCAGAAAATAGAAAACTATGCACTACTATGTTAAAGATTCATTTATACAATTAAATTTAAAAGATAAGTTTTATCATTTGCAGAAAAGATAAAGAGAATTCACTATGGTTTTGCTGTGTTTTTAAAGCCAATTATGTAACTGGCAATTATTTATAATTTGATTTTGCTATCTTTGAAAGCATACATTCAAAATAGTGAAAATAGCAATTTCATAGATAAAATGAAGCACTAAGGAAAAAAATTGATTGAAGAGTTTAAATACAAATAGGATGTTCTCAAAAAATGATTTTCTCATATCTCTACTAGATAAGTGTTCAGTTTGAGCATTATCATAGTTATCAATAAACAATATATCTGATTAGTCTGATGATTCTGATAGTCTGTTCTGGTCCTTGAATTGTAATATTATGGACATGAGTCAGAATTAGATAACATAGGGGAAGATGTTACGCACCGAATATTGTTGATATATTGTTCCCAATTCTATTCTATCATAAGTATAGAATATAAACACAAAATTCACAACATCATAGTTAACTGCCAAATAGGCAGAAATATCACCAAGACAGAAAATAACAGAATTCTCAAGATTCAGGACCCTGCAAAATTATGTGATCCAGGCAATACACCTGAGATGTAATTAAGATACAATATAAAAGAGATAACAAAATTTGTGAAAGGGTTAAGAACTGGTCACATTGCAGGGCTGGAGCCATTGTTCAGTGGTTATGGTGCTTGCCCTGCATGCGTGAGTCTTTGGGTTCAAACACCAGCCACACATACACACTGTGTTAAAGTAATGAAAACCACATGAAAAACTAAATAAAAAATTGATTCTCTTTTTCTCTCTATCTCACTATCCCGCTCTCTTAAAAAAAAAAAAAAAAAAAGGAATTGGTCACATTGAAGTAAATGGTAGAGCTGAGGTTCAGAGTGATTCCAAGGCATACCCTGATGTATTGATATACACATTTAAGCAGAAACATAACTAAAATTCAGTTTCACATTTGATGAACAGTTTTTTTTGTAATTTCAAAAAATAAATAGCTTAAATTTCCTAATCAAATTTATTTGAAAGTTTCAGAATACAGGATATAATTTTAAAAATTTCTGATAAAATATTTACAATCTCCTGAAAATGAAAATGATTCTAAAAACTTTCCACTAAGAAGTGTTTCATATTGTTACAGAGCAATTTAGACTCTTCAATGTATTACTTTGAAGTTTTCCTTTTTTACTGATGAAATATCTGTAAGGTAGCATGTAAGGAGGCTACAATAAGATATTTTCTCAAAAAATTGCATGGAACTACTGTATACAATAATTGCACTACTGAGTATATATTCAGATGATATGAAATCAGTGTATCAAGGAATAATTGCATTTGCCTGTTTACTGCAGTGCTATTCATGATACCCAAGATATGGAATCAAACTAATGTCAATGAATGAATTAATGAATAAAATCTGGTGTATGTATACAATGAAATAGTGTTTGGTCATAAAAAAGGAAATTCACTCATTTATGAAAAATGGATGGAGATAGGTTAATCAAAATAAGCCAGGCACAGAAAAAAAGCTGCATGATTTCACTTATAAAAAAGTTAGTCTTATATGAGGAGAGAATAGAAAGGTGGTTACCAGAGGTGAGGGTAGAGGAATTGGGAAGATGTCAGTCAATAGGCCCAAAATTCCAATTAAACAGGAGAAATAAGTTTGAGAAATCTTCTGTACATTACATTTACCATAACTAATAACCAGGTATTTTATAGTTGAAAATTGCTGAGTGTAAAATTTAAGTATTGTCATATGAAAAGGGTATGTGATTTAATACATTTGTTAAAAATGGAGTTCAGCCTGCTATAGAAGAATCAATTTGATTATAAATAAATTATCTTAAAAGAAATTCCATCAATTGTGCAAATTCTTACAATCAAGCATATTGATTTTCTCATTGTTCTTTGTTTCTATATGGGAATACAATCATATTATGCTATATATACATCAAAGCCATTCCCCTGTTTACCTGTTTTCTCCAGTTATACCTTAACTCACCTATAGCTACCACACAGTTAATCCATGTTGGTGGAGTAAAGCACTGATTAGGTTTAGGCTTTCATAACCCAGTTATTTCACCTGTAAACTTTCTTGCATTATGTCATATATGAGCTTTTGGGGTACACTTCGTACCTAACCATAAAAAGTAGCAACTGAAGTAATACCTTTCTTCTTTACTACCATAAAGATTTAATGCTAATTTTTTCTAAGCAGTACTACAGGTATATCCCACTGAAGTATGTAGGTGGTATTTCTTTTCATTTGTTTAAACTATGTAATTTCCTTAAGGCATCTTGACCAAGGGTTTATTTAAAGTATGCAGTTGTCTTTCCCAATATTTGGGATTATTCCAGATATCTTTGCATTTCTATTTCTATTTTAATTCTCTTATAAATAAAAGCATACTTTCTTTTTTCTTTGTTGTCTTATTATTATGATTCAAAATACAGAGTCCAATGGTGGCTGTTTTACACACTTTACACACTTTGGAAGAATCTGTATTCTGCTGTAGCTAGGTAGGGTGTTATAAAAATGTCAATTAGGTCAAATCAGTTGATATTATTTTCAGATATGTTGTACACCCTCTGATTTTCTACCTATTTTTTCATTTAATAAGAGAGGAATATTTAAGTCTACAAATACATTTAGGTATTTGACTATTTCTTTTCTTTTTTTTTCAGGGTTGAAGACCAAACTTGTGGCCTTCTGAGTGCTAGGCAAGTGCTCTTCCACTGAGCTAAATCCCCAACCCTTTGACTATTTCTCTGTAAGACTTTTTCTTGCATGAATTTTGAAGCACTACTGTTGGATGCACACACGTATAAGACTGTTATGCTTTAGAAATTTGAGCAGCTTATCTTTAAGTTACATACCACTTTATCTACTATACTATTTTTTTATTTAAGCATATTTTGTCTTCTAGTACTATTTTGGTCAGTATTTTCATGGTATATCTTTTGCAAGGTATGTATTTTTTTCTTTTAATTTTAACTTGTCTTTTTATATTTAAATTTCTTTACTTTAAATATCTTTATTTTAAATACAATTGGTCCTGCCATTTTTATCAAATGATACAATCTCTGTTCTTCAATTGGTATACTTAGACTCTTCACATTTAATAAAATTATGATTGGATTAAAATCTAGTTAACATCCCTATTTGATTCAGCTATTATTTTATATTACCTCTTTTTTACTTTCTCTTATGTTAACTGAGTATTTTTATGACTTTTACTATTGATGTGTTATTTCTATGTTTTTTAAAAAATTTTAATGGTTTCATAGGATTTTATAATATCATTTTTACTTAGCCAGAATTTGCATTCAAATAGCACTTTATATGTGTTATAAGGAACTCTCAACAGCATCTTCCCAGTTTCTCATTACCATTCTTTGTGATATTGTTTGTACACATTTATTTAATACATTCATAATGCTTTGTCAGTGTTTAGAAAATCAGTTATCATTCATGTAATGACAATATTAATACATCAATATCAGTGTGCCTTTATTCATTCTGTTATTAGACCTGTTTACTTCTTTATGTAGATGGACATTTCTTTTGCTATCTGATTCTTTTGCCTGAAGACTTCACTAATTATTATACAATATTTCTTTTGTCAATCAATACCTGCATTTTTTGTTTATCTAATATAGTTTTTAAAAATCATTGTTTTGAAATATATTTTCGCTGGGCATAAAATGATAGCTAGTGACATTATTCTTTTATCATTTTATACTTGAGGGTTTGAGGGTGTTTTGTTGCTGTTATGCTTGTTGGGGTTGCTGTTTTTGTTTTAATCTTTTTTTAATTTTTTTAATTTTTGAACAACCATACAAGTTTTTAACAAAATAATACAAAATGTGTATAGATTCTGGATATTACAATTAACCCCAGGAGTGCCCCCCCAGTTACCCCCCTTATCCCTCCCTTCCCCTTCCCTCTATATCTCTAAAAAAGGGTTATGTTGTATAGCATTACATCTTATTTGGATTTAACACATGATAATAGACCACTTTTCTCACTGGCCAGGGTCTAGTCCCAACCTCCACAGATGAGTGGAGACAATGCTGGTCTTGTCCTCTATTTTTTTCTCTTTTTGGTTTTCTCTGAATTCTAGGATCTGAGATTTGTTTATTGTTAGGAAATTTGGAAAACTCTTCAGCATTATTTATTCAATTTTTCATTTCACTCACTTTTCTTCTTTTGAGAAACCAATTATACATATATTGTCCTTTGTATTATTCCATAGCTCTTGGATGTTTTGTTCTGATCACCCCTCCAATGTTTTTCTAATTTTAATTAAATTGAGTGACCTCTATTGACATTTTTCAAAGGTTACTTATTGATTACTTGGTTTTGCTGTCTATTGATAACATCCCTCATCTGATTTTGAAAATATTCTTCATCTTTATAAGATCTTGTCCAGTTCTAGAAATTGCACTTGATTTTTTTTCCTTATAGTTTTGGACTCTGCCCATAAATAATTATGTGATGTTGCATAATGTTTAACTTTTCCATTGAGTTTTTAGTGTTCTAATCATAGTTATTTTAAATTCTCTGACAGTTTCAAAATTTTTATTTTGTCTGAGTCTAGTTTTGTTGATTCTTTGTCTTTAGAGTTTTCATTTTTTCTTTTGTATGACTCGTACATTTTGTTAACAACTAGTTATTCTTCATAAAATGGTACAGATTGAGGCAAACAGCAAATCTTTTCTTCTGTTAGGTTTTTAATGCAGTTTTGAGTAATGTTGTTAGAAACTCTCTTGAATTTATGATTTCTTGTTGCTATGGTTACATTAATTACACTTCAATTCTTCATATTCCTCAAGAAATACCTGCTATTTACGGTGGTACATAATTTGCCTGTGTATTTTTTTCTTAATATTTGCCCTACTCTCATCTTTAGTCTCTCTTGGCTTCATCTCAGAGCTAGACTCCATCCACACTCTTCTGCCAGCAGTTTTCTATTATTATTTATTCAAAGCTTGTTAGACCTTTCCATTGGTCCAGAGGGCAGTGTTCTCTGTTGTCCTGTTTAATGCTGTTTTAGGCAAAAATCTTGACTCTTGCATTTAGGGAGGTGACCTCCTTAGTGCTCCTGTCTTTAACCTGTCTGGATTTTTGGCTTTATCATATATTGCTGCCCCTTTGGAAGGACTATTGCTTCTTTTTTCTCTTTTTTCCCAGTCTGCACCAGTTCATTAATGCCATATGGGCAAAAGTGTCCTTATTCCTGCCATTAAAGCTTTTTTTATGTAGAAGAACAGAGAAATTTTATATGTATATAGATATACATGCATATATCTCAGATATAACCAAAAAATCTCACCTTTTATTTTCTTAGAGACTATAGAATTAATACATTCCAGGTCTGAAGCTGTCTTGGTGGGAGGGTTGTGAAGTACAATTGTTTCTTTACTAGTTGTATGAACTATTCATATCATCTATTTCTCTCTCTTTCTCTCTCTGTCTCTTTTTTTTTTTGGTGTGGGTGGGAATTGAACCCAGGGGAACTTATCCACTGAGTCACATCCCCTGCCATTTTTATCTTTTTTAATTTTGAGACAGGACCTTGCTAAGTTCCTTAGGGTCTCACTGAGTTGTTGAGGCTGGCTTTGAACTTGTGATCCTCCTACCTCAGCCTCCTGAGCCACTGGGATTGGAGACATGTGCCACTATGCCCAGCTTGTCTATTTCTTTTTGATTGAGCTTTTTTTCTTAAAAGAGAGAAAGACAGTGAAAGAGAGAGAGAGAGAGGAGACAGAGAGATCAATTTTTATTGAATTTTTCACACAGCTTTCATTGCTCTAACACTTAATTGTGTATGTGGGTGCTGGAGTTTGAACTAGAGTACTTGAGCATGCTGGGCAAGGACCCTAACCACCAAGCCACCACTCCAGCCCCTTGACTGAGCTTTTATAGTTGTGGCTTTCCATGAATCTGTCCACTGAAATTATTAAATATACTGTCATAATACTTTCATAATCTCTTCTGTTGTGGTCAGTCCAATCATCCATCATTAGGTTCAGTGGAAACATTTCATGTAATTTTATGGCTTCTAAAGAAACCAGTTATTTTGATATTTGTTTAATTATGACATAAATGATGATTTTATAGCCTTGTCATTAGTTTTATTTTATTAATTGAACTTATATAAAGGAAATTAACCTTATCAAATATTTGTCCACACTGAAACGGTTTTATATGATTAAGTGTACATTCTTGTCCTCTTTTATTTGCCAATTTACAGCATGAGTATGAGATCTGGATGGGTGGCAGAATGTCTCTAATAAGTGTCTGCAGCAAATCATAGGGACCAAAAAGATGAGCAAGTGTAAAGCAGACACAGATAATATTCTACCCAGAGAGCATTAACTTGAAAAAGCAAAGGCAAACCAAAACTCCTTTGTTCCTCTTTGGGTTGGAGGCACACATAACCAGTTGAAATGGGTCAGTTACTGTCTATCATTTGTATGGTCCCCTGACTCCCCTTCTATCCTTCCTTCTGGTAACATCCAAATTCTGTCATCCTCTCAACTTCTTTTATATTTTTCTCCTGTATATGCTCTGAAATTATGAGCTCTTCTTCCTTCCTTTCACATTTCCTTTTCTCTCAGTTGTCTGTAATTTTTCCACCTCCTAGTCCCAATTCATTCATACAACTTGAGCCACCACAATTAATTCTGTGCAACCATTACTGCTGTGAATGCCAAGGCTAGTAACTGGTGTTGCCTTTTAACCCAGTTATAGATGATGGTTAAATATTGTTCACAGTGAAGATAGTTGCTGACCCTACTGTTTCCTGCTTAGGTGACAATTAACACTGTAATAGTCATAGTAAGATCTGCATAACCAGTTTAATACAATATATTGTTTGCACTCGTTCTCAATATTACTTCTTTGCCCATATTTTGTGATGTGCTGGTAACCTACAGGGGCACAGATTAAATTTTCACAGATTAGGGATTCTGCTGCTGAATTCAACTTTCCCAGCAGTATTCCAATCCAAAAAAAGGGAGGAGAAAGAAACTCCAATCCATTAACAAAGACCCAAGGAGGATTTATCAGAGAGGGATCTCAGGCTCCATCCATCAGCACAGACAAATCAAATTCAGTTAAAACACCTCAGGACAAAGAAGACAAACATGCATAAAGGCTCACACACAACATAAGAAGAAATAGACTCCATTTAATTTAAAATTCAAAATATGAGAGAACAAGGAAGCAAAGTCACCGCACCAAATCTGCTGCTCCCCAACTGAGTCCACTAATAGGACCTGGATGAAAACCAAGAGAAAAGTAACAAAAATCTGAATATTTATTAAAATAATCAAAGAACTAAAAGAAGATTTTAGGAAGGAACTAAGAGTAATTACAGGAGTGAAAGACCACTTTAAAAAGGAAATAAGTATACTTAGAAGAAATGTAAAAGTACTCCTTGAATGAAAAATACAATCAACTAAATTAAAAGCTCATTTAAAAATTTTAACAAGAGATTAAAGTAAATAAAAAACAGAATGTCAGTTTTTGAAGAAAAACTGTAGATACTGAAGACAGGCTAAGAAACCTTGAAGACATAGACAGCAATAAAAAAAAAAACAACTTATAGAAAGTGATCAGAATTTCCAGGAGCAATGGGATAAAATCAAAAGACTAAACATGAGAATTATTGGTATAGAAGTAAACATTGAGCTAAAAACTAATGGCATAAAACATTCTCAATGAGACAGTTAAAAAAATTTTTCTCCTGTATCCGAAATGAGACAGACATGCACATTCAGGAAGAGTATAGGACCCCATATACACATATACTAAAAGAAAAAATCATTCAGACATGTCATATCCAAGGGTCGAATGTCTCCACTCATTTGTGGAGGTTGGAACTAGACCCTGGCCATTCAGAAAGGTGGTTTATTATCATGTGTTAAATCCAGATAAGATGTAATGTTATACAGCCTAATACTTTTTTAGAGGTATTGTGGGTAAGGGAAGGAGGGATATGGGTGGCAAATTGAGGGGGCACTCCTGGGGGTAAATCTAGTATCCAGAAACTATACATATTTTATATTATTTTGTTAAAAATTTGTATGGTTGTTTAAAAATAAAAATTAAAAATTAAAAAAGATTTCACTTATAGGGCTGGAGTGGTGGTTCAGCAGTAGAGTGCTTGCTTGGCATGTGCATGGACCCAGGTTCAAACCCCAGTACCACATGCACAACTAAGTGGAGGAAAAACAAAAGCCAGATAAAAAAAATAAATAAAATCAATTACAAAAAGAAAAAAAATGCATAATAGAGAAAACAAGGAAAGAAAAACTAAATCATATTCAAAGGCAAACCAATAAAGATCACAACTGACTTCTCAGCTCAGACCCTAAAAGCAAGGAAGGCATGGAATGAAGTATTCAAATCCTGAAAGAAAACAACTGTCAACTGAGATTACTATATGCAACAAAACTCAGTTTCAAATTCAAGGGGAAATAAAGACATTACACAACAAGAACAAATGTGCAGCATTTGAGCACAAAAACAGCAATACAAAGAATATTTAAAGATAAAATTCAAATACAGGAATGAAGAAATAATTCCCAAAGTCCACAAGTAGAGGAAATCCTATAATAACATAATCTGCTAAATCAAGATTACAAAAACAAACAACAACAACCCCCCCAAGAAACAAATAAAAAATAACAAAACCCACAGGAATAAACCTCAATGGCAATGAACCACAATCACATACCCATATCTATTCTAACACTGAATGTGAATGGTCTCAATTACCCAATGAAAAAACACAGATTCACAGCATGGATCACATAGCAAAATCCAACACTATGATGCTTACAGCAGATGCATCTTACAGTCAAAGACATCCCCAAGTTGAAGGTGAAAGAAATAAAAATATTTACTAGTAAATGTGGCTCAAGAAAACAAGTTGGAGTTGCAATTTATGTCTAACAAAGTATATTTCAACCAAAACTTAATAGAAAAGAAGGCCACTATATTTTAGTAAAAGTAACAAAACAACAAGAAGATATAACCATAGTAACCATCTATGTCAAAAATATCAGTGTTCCCAAATACATGCAAAAATTACTCTATGATATTAAGTCCCTAATAGACCACAGAAAAATAGTATGGAGGGATTTCAACACAACTTTAACTCCAATAAACATATCATTAAACCAAAAAAAAAAAATAAATATAATTCCAGCCTAGACACCACTATAGCTCAAAGGAACTTAATAGCCACCTATAGAATATTCCAACAAAAAGCAGCTGAATATCTTAATCTCAGGAGCACGTAGATCTTTTTCCAAAAATATATCATGTTCTATTTCACAACAGAAATCTTAGCAAAAGCAAATGAAAATTTATATAATTCCTTGTATACTATCAGGTAATAATAGAATGAGGGTAGCAATCAATAGCAAGAGAAATAACAGAAAACACATAAATACATGGCAATTGAACAATAATCTATTAAATGAAGAATGGATCAAAGAGAATATAAGAGAAGAAATCAATAAATTCCTAGAAACAGATGAGAATGAAGACCTAGCATACCAAAATCTCTGGGACAGTATGAAAGCATTCTTATGAAGATAATTTATGGTGCTGAATGTCTACTCCAAAAATCTAGAGAGATTCCTAATAAATAAGCTCATGCTCCACATTAAGTTCTCATAAAAAGATGAATAAACTAATCTCCAAACTAGTAGAGGACAGGAGATAATCAAGATCTGAAATGAAATCTATGCCCTAACAAGAAAACCCTCATCAGGAGTCACCCCCCACACCTGCCCCATAGTCCCACCCTGTAGGTGTAGGATTCTGTTCCCAGCCAGCAGACACCAACAACAATGCTGAGGAAGGCCTCCCCATCAGGAGCTGCCCTGCCCACCAATCCCATCGGCCTAAAACTATGGTCACAGCCCAGCAGGTTCCCAGGACAGCCCCAAGAAAGACACCTACAACTGAAGTCACCCTGCAAACCCATGATATGTGTCCAGGACTATGATCCTGAGATAGCAGGGTCCATGGACAACCCTGAAATTGACCCCTATGGAAACACATCATTCCCACTCACCACTTGGACCCAGGACTACTGTTCCAAGCTGGCAGGTACCCAGGACACCCCAAGGAACCTTGCCCAGAGCTGCGCAACCACAGTGCATACACTCCTGTCCATAGATATTGGACTCAACCCTGCCACCAAGGATCTCAGTTCATATTGTGGCATTCAGGTAGGCCTGTTTTGGCCCATCCAGGACCTTCAAGACCCTAGAACTGAGCGATATATGCCTGCAACTGCACTACAACAATCCAGTGGGCTGACCCACACCCCTTACATGTTACAGATTCACACCTTGGAGCCTAGATCCAAAAGGTACTACAAAATGAAGCTTGAGGCAGAAGTGGCTTTCTGGAAGAAGGTGGTCATCATAGAGGTTGTATATGACCTGACTCTTTGACCTCCAAGAAGATGCACCTGAAGACCTGCCTTGCTTCTGCATAACAAACCTCAATTCAAAGACCCAGAAGAAGCTCTTCAAAAATGAGAAATCAAACTAGAGAAGGTTCACCTCAACTCAACTGCTCCCCAACCAAGGAGTTCACTGACAGATAGCAGGATAAAACTTCGAAGAACGCATCAACTAAAAGGAACAGTGAACTAAAAGAAGATTGAATGAAGGGACTAAGAAAACTCAAGATATGTAAAACTATTATGAAAGAAAATACAGAAAAAGGAAGTAATGGATCTAAAATCTTTAGTCAGTCACATCAGAGGAATGATAGAAGAATTTAATAATAGACAAACTTCTATTAAAAACAGAACCTTAGGTCTTGAAGAAAGAATTTCCAACAATGAGGATAGGTTAAGTAAACTTGTACACATGGATGGCAAAAAAGAAAAACACTTCACAAAGCATGAGCAGAATTTTTGAAATGTCTAGTATGAAATCAGAAAAACTAATCTAAAAGTAATTGGTATATAAGAAGAAATCAAAACACAAACGAATGGCATAAAGAATATTCTCAATGAAGTAGTTTAAGAAAAAATTTCCTGTATTAAAACATAGTCAGATATGCTCATCCAAGGTGCTTGTAGGACACCCAAGAGGTGTAACTAAAAGAAAAAAAATAGCTCACCAAGACACTTCGTGTTCTGATTGTATAGCAGGGAAATCAAAAAAGAACATAAAAAGCTTCAAGAGATTCTAATCCATGCGTTTATGTACCTTCCCGCCACACCTGGGTTTAGCTATAGCCACCACAAATGAGGGAAACATTTGGCTCTTGACTCTGGGTTCCCTCAGCATGATTTCTTCCATTGCCACCCATTTACCTCCCATGGATGCAATATCATTATTTCTAAATGAGTAGACTCCATTATATATACCAGAGCTGTTGGGTCCACACATTCAGTGAGGGGCATCTAGGTTGGTTCCATAACTTTTGCTATTGTAAAATGAGCTGCTATGAACATAGATTTTGCTGTGTTGCTGTAATGTGCTGATTCTAACTCCTCTGGAAAAATACACAGAAGGATAGCTGGGTCATATGGGTAATCCAATCCTAATTTTTTAAGGAAACCACACACTGCTGTCCAGAGCGGCTATACCAGTCTGCAATTCCACCAACAGTGTGCTAGTGTTTCTCTCTCCCCACAATGCCTCCAGGATTTGTTCTTGTTTGTATTCTTCATCTTTGCCAGTCTGACTAGAGTGAGATGAAATCTTAAGGTAGCTTTGATTTGCATTTCTCTGATTTAGTTTAATGGCATCCCATTCATTGATTTTGGACTGTAATTCTTTCACTTTCGGAGTCTTGTTGAGGAAGTCATTGCCAACTCCTATATGCTGGAATATTGGTCCTAATTTTTCTTCTAGCAGCGTATGGTAGCTGATTTAATTCCTATTTCCTTGATGCATTTAGATTTGATATTTGTGCAAGGTGAGATATAAGGATCTAATTTCAATTTTCTGCAAGTGGCTGTCAGGTTCTCCAGCTCCATTTGTTGAATAGGCTGTCTCTCCTCCACATTATATTTTAAATCCCTTTGTCAAAGATCAGATGTTTAAAGATTTGTAGGTTTGTCTCAGAGTCTTCTATTCTATTCCATTGGTCTTCCTTCCTATTTTGATATCAGTACCATGCTGTTTTTAATACTACAGCTCTATAGTATAATTTTAGATCTGGTATTGCAAAACCACCTGCTTCATCACTCTTGCTTAGTAATGCTTGGGCTATTCTGGGTCTCTTGTTGTTCCATATGAATTTGAGAATTACTTTTTCTATATCCACAAAGAATGACATTGGAATCTTGATGGGGATTGTATTGAATCTGCATAGTGCTTTTGGCAGAATGGCCATTTTAATTTTATTAATTCTGCCTAACCAAGAGCACAGAACACCTTTCCATCTTCTCAGGTCTTCTGCAATTTCTGTTTTAAGTGTTCAACAATTTTTCTTGTAGCAGTCTTTTTCTTCTCTTATTAGATTAATTCCCAAGTATTTTATTCTTTTAGAGGATATTGTGAATGGGACTAATTTCGTAATTTCTTCTTCTTCCCTAATATTGTTGGCATATAGGAAAGCTATTGATTTAGTTTAATCTTGATTTAGTTTGATCTTGTCGCCTGCTACTTTGCCAAATCTGCTTATTAGATCTAGCAGTTTTTTGTGGAGTGTTTTTTTTTTTTTGATCTTCCAGATATAGGATCATATCATCACTAAAAAGAGATAGCTTGACTTCCTGCCTTCCTATTATTATCCCTTTGATTTCTGATTGCTCCAGCCAGGGTCTCAAGCACTATATTGAATAAAATTGGAGAAAAAGGGCAGCCTTTTCTTGTTCCCTAGTTCAGTGGAAATGCTTTCAACCTTTCTCCATTTAGTATTATACTAGCTGAGGGTTTGGCTTATATGGCCTTTACAAAATTAAGGTAAGTTCCTTTGATCCATATTTTCTCTAGAGTTTTAAGCATAAATGCTTACTGGATTTTATCGCAGGTCTTTGCTGCATCTATTGGGATGATCATATGTTATTTATCGTTAATTCTTTTTAAGTGATGAATCACATGTGTTGATTTGCGTATGTTGAACCAGCTTTGCATACCTGGCATGAAGACAACTTGATCATGATGAATTATTTTCTTGATGTGTTTTTGAATGTGGTTTGCAAGAACCTTATTAAGGAATTTTGCATTGATATTCATGACAGATATTGGTCTGTAGATTTTCTTTTTTCGATGTTTCTTTGCTGAGTTTTGGTATCAGAGTTATGTTTACTTCATAAAAGTGTTTGGAAGAGTTCCCTCTTTTTCAATCTTGTGGAATAGATTAATAAGGAGAGGTGTTAACTCTTCTTCAAGGGTGTGGTAAAAGTCCACAGAGAATCCATCAGGTCTGGGACTTTTCTTCTTTAGAAGACTTTTAATTTCCGTATGGATTTCAGTGCCTGTTATTGGGTTGTTTAGGATTTCAGTGTCATCCTGGGTCAGTTTGGGGATGTTGTATGTATTTAGAAATTTGTCCATGTCATTCAGATTATCTGATTTAGAGAAGTATAGTTTTTAAAATATATTCTGGTAATTTGTTAGATTTCAAGGGGGTCAGTGTTGATTACCCTCTTTTTGTTGGTGATTTTGCTGATTTGCTTTGATTCTCTCCTTTTAGTTAGATTAGCTAGCGGTCCGCCAATTTTATTTTTTCGAAGAACCAACACTTTGTTTCATTGAATCTTTTTATGCTTTTGTGTTCTCAAGTTCATTGATTTCAGCTTTAATCTTAATTATTTCCTGTCTTCTTCTGGCTTTGGGATTAGACTGTTCTTCCTTTGGTAGAGATTTGAGCTTGAGCATAAGCTTATTTGTTACAGACCTCTCCTGATTCTTAATGTGGACACTCAGTGCAATAAAATTTCCTCTTAAGAATGCTTTTATGCTATCCCAGATGTTTTGATATGTGTGTCTTCATCCTCATTCTCTTCCAAGAATTCTTTAATTACCGTTCTCATGTCTTTTTGGATCCATTCTTCATTTAATAGGGTGTTATTCAATTTCTATGTATATGTGTATTTTCTGCAATGGTTTTTGCTATTAATTATTAGGGTCATGGCATTATGTTCTGACAGGATACTTGGAATAATATCTACTTATTAATATTTTCTGAGATTTCCTTTGCAAAGTATAATACAATCTACTTTGGACTAGGATCCATGTGCTGCTGAGAAGCAGGTATACTCTGCCAATTTGGGGTGGAATGTTCTGTAGATTTTTGTTATATGTGTTTGATTTATGATTTTGTTTAGACTAGAGATCTATTTATTTTTTTTTTTTTGCTTTGATGATCTGTCTATTGGTGGTAGAGGATTATTAAAATCTCCCAATACTATCATTTTGAGGTCCACAAGTGGTTTTATATCCTGGAGTAATTTTTCCACATATTTGGGGGCATTGGTGTTTGTAGAGTATATAGTTACTACAGTCACATCTTCCTGTTGTAGTGTTTCCTTTACTAGAATGTAGTGGCCTTCCTTTATCTCTTCTCATTAATTTGTGCTTGAAATTCACTTTGTCAGATAGAAGAATTGCAATTCCAGCTTGCTTTCTTGAGCTATATGCCTGGTAGATTTTTTTCCATTTCACCCTCATTCTATGGATATCATTGGCTGTATGGTAGATTCCCTGTAAGCAGCATATTGTTGGACTTTGTATTTTGATCTATTCTGCTAGTCTGTGTCTTTTGATTGGTGTGTTGAGACCATTCACATTCAGTGTTAGAATAGTTATGTGGTTGTGGTTCATATTCATTGTGTTTTATTGTCTATTGACAGCGTGTATCTTTATTGAATTTCCTTTGTGAGTTTAGAGGAATATTAGCTTGTTCTTCTATCTGGATTCATCTTTGAGGATTCTTTGTAATGCTGGCCTTCTGTTCATGAATGCTGCAAACTTGTTCTTATCATGAAAAGTTCTTATTTCCCCCTCAAATTTGAAGCTGAGTTTTGCTGAGTATAGTATTTTTGGCTGCATGTTGTGTTCATTCAGGTATTGAAAGATCTCCTTCCATTATGTTCTCATTTCCAGAGTCTGAACTGAAAAGTCAGATGTGATTCTGATTTATTTGCCTCTGAATGTGATCTGGCATTTCTCCTGTGCTGCTTTCAATAATCGTTCCTTGATTTCTCTGTTGTACATTTTGAATATGATGTGTCTTGGTGAGCTTCTCATTTGATTATGCCTATTGGGTATCCTCTAAGCTTCCTGGATGAGCATATCTGACTCTATTTTTATATGGGCAAAATTTTCTTACCAATTTTCTTGAGAATGTTGTTTATTCCATTCCTTTGTATTTCAATTTTTTCCTGTATCCCAATTTGTCTTAGATTTTTTCTTCTCATCTCATCCCATTTTTAAAATTCTGTTCTAGTCTGTGAATTTGTTTTTCGTTTTTGTCATCCATGTGCTCTAGCTTGCTCAGCCTGTCTTCATTGTCAGAAGTTATTTATTCAAGAGCTGAGGTTCTGTTTTCTATAGAAGTTAGTCTATTATTAAATTCTTCCATGGTTTCTCTTACGTCATTGACTGTAAATTTTAGCTCTGTTACTTCCTTTTTGAGTATGCCTATTTCTTTGATAATAGAATTTTTCATCTGTTGAGTTTTCTCACTTATTACCTTCATTATATCTTCTTTAAGTTCATTGTTCCTTTTAGTAATCAGATCATTGATGATTTTTTCAAAGTTTTCATCTCGGTCCCTATCTGTGGCATCCTTTGTAATAGAGTTGATGTTTGATGGGAACCTTTCTTAGGTTGATAATTCATTTTTGAAAAACTTCTGGATCTCTGAACTGATATTCCTTTTGGGAAGAAAGGTAGTTCTCCAGGTGGTTTTTCCTTGCATATCAAAGATTTGGATCATCCACCATCTCTTTGATGATCACCTTCTTCCAGTCCCTCCTTCTGCCTGGGTTCTCATTTTGCTCCATCTTTTGAATCTAGTCTCAGGGCTGCAAATCTGAATGTGGGTTGTCCTGGGCATAAGAAGCCTGGCTGGAGGCTTCTCCGGGTGGGGATGCCCCTCTGGTTGGTCCTGAATGTGTGCTGGGCTGGTCCTTCAGCTAGGAATGTGCTGCTGCAGATGGGGTTCCTACAGGTGATGTCCTGAACATCTGCAAGCAGGGATCAAAAGAGGCCCAGACCAGCATATTGAATTTCAGGTAAGCAGGGGTTTCTCTGAGTGGGTATCCTCTTCTGGTCAGTCCTGGGAATGTGCTGGGGCCCAGACCAGAAGAGTCCAGTCCTTCAGCTGGGCAGAGACTGCTCTGGATGGGCAAGGGTCCTCCTGATGGTGTTCTTAGTGGCTGCTTCCAGAGACCAGAAAAGGCCTGGATCAGCATGTGGGGTGTCAGGTAGACAGGGGCTGCTCTGGTTAGGGATCCTCCTCCAATCAGTCCTGGGCATGTGCTGGGGCCTGGATCAACTTCCTTACCTATTTTCCTTCAAGACACAGACTGAAACACTGAGAAAGGTAAGCAATTTTCACATCTCTCTTTCTTATCCAGAGAAGATTACAACATTTTTATATTACAAAATGTGAACAAATACACCTTTATTACAATTAATATGGTTAATCTTTAAAATGATACATAATATACATAATCTTTTATATGTCATAAATGTAAAGCTCTTTGAATTTTAACAGACTGCCTATGTAAGCAACATCTAACTCAAGAAAGAATATAATTCACATTGTAAAAGAAGGGGAGACACAAATATCTTCAGAAATTCCAGGACCACTTCATTTTCTTTAAACACACTGTGGTCAGAAAAGTTCTATAGAAATATAATTTTCTGTAAAAGATGAACTGACTCTAGGTAGCAGAAAGGGGAGTAATCAGAGTTCTGCTCAACAATTTCAGTGACAGCTATTACTGCAGAATTATTCTTTCTCTCACAGCCTTAGATCCAAGAAATTGATTTAGCAAAAATATAGAATAAATAATTTAAGGAAATCTTTTCAACTTCCATGTAATAAAGTATTCTGTGCACTGTTTCCTCCTGTTGTCTGGTCTTTTATACATTGGTGGTGAGAGAGAATGAAAAATACAGATTGACTTGTTCATAAAAGCATTAGTTTATGAATTAGAGAGGCATTGTAACCAGCAGATACAGATGATATTTATGGACAGTGTTGGAAGTAGCAGAAAGAGACAATATTCTGTTTTGAAAAATATCTGCAACACTTAGTTTCTTGTGCCCCTTGTAATGGTCTTTTCTTGTTTTCCTAGCCATTTAAAATTTAGGCAAAGCTAAGGAGATACTGCCAGTTACAACTATCTTAAGTTAAAGACTATGATAGCTGGAATATACTTGTTGCCTATTATGCTTTTACTACTCTGCTTTGGTTTCAAATTATTTTAGTCCTATGGCTATGAATTGGCTTTTTATCGGCCTAATCATATTAAGGGTAAAACCAGCAGGAAGACTAGGTACCTTGTAGTAGTACCTACATTGGTATAAACCTGTACTTTATACCAATGTAAAGTTGAGAAAACAATTTTATTTTTGTTATTTTTATTTATGAATGTATATTTAAATTGATGCATAGAAATCATATATATTTATG
The DNA here is from genome assembly GCA_004027875.1 of Aplodontia rufa. Classification (NCBI taxonomy): domain Eukaryota; kingdom Metazoa; phylum Chordata; class Mammalia; order Rodentia; family Aplodontiidae; genus Aplodontia; species Aplodontia rufa. The sequence goes on along the minus strand of PVKS010007856.1, from coordinate 23,029 downwards.
GGGTAGAGTGTGTCATTTCAATACATGTACATAATGTGTTTGATCAAAGCATGATAATTTGCTTATCTATTACTTCAGATACATGTAACTTTGGAAAATATATTTTAACCCTAGGAACATCTGGCTCAAAAATGAAGCTCTTTGAACTTAATTATGCATCTCTTTTTCTTTCTTTCTTTCTATTTTTACTTCTATGTTCATAAGAACATCCCTGGGAGTTAGTTTCTATGTTTCTTTTTTTATTTTTTATTTCACAGAGATGCAATTACTAAGAGCTGAAACAGGAATTCAGATCAGAAAGCTGTTGAAGGCCTTCCTCTACCAATATATCTATCTATATTTTTCTTTCTAAGTTCAACTTTATAAAATTTCTTTTATTAAGAAGTTTAAAGACTTACTAAATTAAAGAAAAAGAAATACTTTTTTGACTTTTAATAAAAAATGAAAACTCATGATTTGAAATGCATTGAACAATAACATTGCTGATTTTTTTTGTTGTTGTTGTTACATTCTAAGAAGTAATTTCTTAAAGAAAGCTACAGGAAATGTGAACTGGATTTCCATCTCTATATTTACTTATGTGACTGAGAACATTAATAGTCCTGTCCTAAAGGGATAATGTTCATTTTCTCAGGTATTAAGGGCTGGGAATGCCAGAGTACTTGCCTGGCATGCACAAAGTTAATTCTTCCCCAATACGGCCAAAAACAAAACAAAACAAAAAACAAAAAAGAGTTTTCAGATATTAATGTGTATTTTAGTTAAGATCCAATATGAGTCATTAAAGACAAAATCATATCAGAATTATGTATCTAAAGATAGACATAATAATAGAAATTTAAAAGACCTTTTAGTGCAATGAGTCATTATTATGTATACAGCCTTATGATGGACATGTTAATTTGCTTGACTGTAATAATCATTTCACTATGAATAATATATCAAAACATTAATTTTTTGTACTTCAAATAAATACACTAAAAAGAAAGATAAAATTATAATACTTGTTTTGTTTTAGCTGTTTTATGTTTAATTTTTTCCAATTTCTCTGAAAGATTGGTCTTATATTTACTTAATTAAATTTACTTGATAATTTAATCAACATAACTAAAAGAAGTACAAAATTTTTTTTTAAAGAAAGAGGGACAGTGAGAGAGACAGAGAAAGAGATAAACAACTTTATTTAGTTTTTCACATGGCTTTAGTTGCTCCAACACTTAGTTGTGTACGTGGTGCTGGGGTTTGAACACAACTGCTGAGCCACCACTCCAGCCCACAAAAATATTTTTGATAGTGTGTACTTTTATTGAATTTCCTCTGTTTGTTGGTTTTGAGTATTGTTTAATGGTTCTTTCTAGAGTTTTTTATTGAGAATTCTTTGAAATCCTGATTTTCTGTTCATAGATGTTGCAAACTTGACCTACTCTACTGATCATTCTGTTAATTACTAATAGTTTACTTTCAATTTAGTGACTTGTTGATATACATGTTGATGAGATTCACTATGATATGTTTATATAAAAATATGAGAAAGTTCAGTCTGATTCATTCATGAATAATCCCTATCTCATTCCTCCTTTCTCCATTTCTTTCTCCTCTTTTTATTTACTGTTCTTTTCCTTATTTTGGACTATCTTCCACATATCAGATAGAACATTTGCCCTTTGGTCTTTTTTTCCATCCATTTGTCAGCAAATGACATACTGTCATTCTTCTTTGCAGCTGAGTGATACTCCATTGTGTATATATGCCACATTTTCTTTGTCCATTCATTAGTTAGAGGGCACCTCCACTGGTTCCATAGCTTAGCTATTGTGAATTGTGCAGCTCTGAACATTGATGTGGCTGCATAATTCTAGTACACTGGTTTTACATCCTTTAGATATATGCTGAGGAGTAGATAGCTGGGTCAAATTGTGGATCCATTCCTAGTTGTTTGAGGACTCTCCAAACTGCTTTATTTTTCTAAAACTAATGTTTCAATTATTGGTTGCCAGTATATAGCCAATTGATTTTTATGCATTAATCTAGTGTGCTCTGACCTTGCTAAATTAATTTGATTACAGATTTTTGTATATTGAGAATTTCCTACATAAGTAATCATGCCATTAGCAAATAAAAAAACTTTATTTATTTCCACTCTCTATGCTTTTTATTTCTTCTTAATGCTTTTTTTCAGTTCCTGTATCTTCTATTTCAGTCTTAGGAGTAGGCATCTATCAATTACTTCTGTCTGAACTTAGAGAGAAAACACTACATATGTCACCATTATATATTACATTAGCTGAATGGTTTTATAAATATGGATGCTTTATGTCATATATGAAAGACCCTTTTTATTATTACTTTACTAGACATTTTTATCACGAGCAGATTTTGCATTATGTTAAATGTTTTTTCAATATCTCTTGATATGATCATATAATTTTGGTACTGTTTTCTAATTAATGAAAACATTTTATCATGAAATAACTAACTCCAATATTTTCAATATTTTATATTTTCTTAAAGAGATTATTCTGACTTTATTATACTCTTATTTTATTCTTGGAATTACATATATTTTTCATCCATTTACTTTTCAACTTACCTAAGTTTATACATTGAATATTAACTCTATTTAGAAGCTCTTATTTGAGCATTTACTTTTTGATATTTTCTGATAATCTATCCCTTACATATGGAGTGTTTAGTTTGTTAATATTTAATGTAATGCTGATATGATTTGATTTTGCTGAACCATTTAAATATTTGTTTTCATTTTTCCCATCCTGTGTCTTGTACCTCTGTGTTTGTTGCCTTTTTTGTCTTTCATTCTAATTCCTTTGGTAATTTTTACATTTTTTTCTAAGCATAACTCTCTGTGTTCGATGATTTCTTTTCTGAATTTATATTAAGTGCCTTCACTTTTCATATTCTCCTTAAAATTAGTGTTTTACAAATTCATTTGTAGTAAGGAGACCTTGTAAGCTTCTACATCCATTTACCCTGCTTGTTATCAGTCATGCTAGAATTTTTATTTGTATTGTATCAATATGCACTAAAAACCCTATGAGAAATTATCACAATTTTTGCTTAAAATAGTTATGTATTTTAATGTTGAGATATGTGATCACCCACATACAAAAGAATGAAACTGAACCCTTATTTAACACTGTATAGAGAAATTAATTTAAAATGGATTAGAAAATTTAATACAAAATCTGTACTCCTAGAAGAAAGCATAGGGGGAAAAATGTTATTCATACTGGTATTGCCAGTGATTTTTTTTTAATAAGATACCAAAAGTACAGTTAATTAAAAAAAAGCCAGTGGGACTACAGCAAACTAAAAGTTTCTGTATGACAACAAAATAATCAACAAAATGAAAAGTTAACCAGTGGAATGGGAGAAAAAATATAAACTATATATCTGATAAGGAATTAGAATCCAAAATATATAATGAACTACAAGTCAACAGTAGGGGGACATATGAGAATAAAACAGTTATATTAGAGATGTTCAATATCTCTAATTATCATAAAACTCCAACTCAAAACTACAATGGGGTGTTACTTCACACCTTTTAAAATGGCTATTACCAAAAAGAACAGAGGGAAGTACAGCAAGGTCACAGAGAGAAGGATTCCTACATGCACAGCTGGTGGGGATGTAAACAAGTACAACTCTTATGGAAAGAACATGAAAGTTCTTTGAAAAATTAAAAATATAATTACCATATGATCCAACAATTCAGCTACTTGGTAAATAACCCAAAGATATTAAATCAGGATGTCAGAGAGATATATATTCTTTCATGTTCATTGAAGCACTATTCATAATAGCCAAGAATTTTGCAATACTGTTAGATGAATAGATAAAAAATGTAGTATATGTATGTACATATATATGTATATAGTAGAATACTATTCAGCCATATAAAGGAAATACTGATATGTATGGCCACATGAGTGACCTATAGGACATTATTCTAAGTGAAAAAAGTCAACTACAGAAAGAGAAATACTGTATAATTTCAATTTTGTGTGGAATTTTTAAAAAGTCAAACCCATAAAGAGGAGAGAGTAGTGGTTGCCAGGGACTAAAGGGTGGGAGAAACTGGGATATGTTGATCAAAGTTTACAAACATTCACTTATAGCATGAACGAGTTCTGGGGACACACACATATACACACAGAGCATCTGTATGCTAGAAATTTGCTAAGAGTTGATCATATGAGTTCTTATCATAAGTAGTTTCAAGTGGTAACCATGTGAAATGATGGATGTGTCAATTGACTTTATTATGGTTAACACTTTCACAAAGTGTGTGTACACAATATCATAAATTTATACAATTTAAGTATGTAGAATTATACCTCAATAAAACTGGAAACAAAAACTTCTGACGACCTAACATCTGGAATATTTTGAAATTGATTTTTATTTTTCATTGAGAATAAGTTACCTTCCTCTGGTTCTTTTTATTTGAGCAATTTCTGATTACACCTAGGACATTATTACAGTTAGATTATTGAACCTCTAGATCCTGTTTCACCCTAACCTTTAAGCATTGTGTGTGTGCAGTTTCTGAATTTGGCAGGTTAGATCTGGTAGATATTCAGCCCACTCTCTTTGTGCAAAATAGCATTTACTTTAGTAATAATATGAAAGTAGAAGCAAATATGAAAGGCAAGAAAAAAAATGTATCACCACATCAGGAAAATAGCAGCACCTGAAACCTGAAATCACATAGCTGGGGAGTCCTGGGAAGCTTTTCAGGGTCCCTATTGGGAAGTTCTGGGAAGAGCATCCTCTCCATAGGTGACTCCAACATCTTATTCCCAGTGGGGCTCCTTAAATACAAGTTATTGCAAAGAGAACCCCATTCTAACAACCTGCATGACATCGTGATCCCCTCGAGGACATTTGGCTGTTATTATTCAGAAAAAAAATAAGACTGGAGATGTAGTTCACTGTCAGAGCTCTTACCAAGCATGTGTGATTCCTTGGTTTGATTCCTAGCACCAGAAAATATAAATAAATAAAAACAAAAGATTGCCTTGTTTATACTCAAGTCATAACTTTTTCTTACCTGTTTGAGTTAGTAGCTCAAATCTCAGTTTCTGCCCTTTAACCTTATCTGAGTGCTGCTTTGAGTTTCCTAATACTTGCATGATTCAGTAGTTAGTTATGCATTATGGATTTGGACAGAATTTGCATATACTATAGAACTTGGGGATTCATTTTGTAGTTTCTCCTTTTCAAGTTTCCTTCCTTTTTTTTGAGCACCATTGCTCCTAAAAGTCAGACACTGGGGCTGGAGCAGTGGCTCAGCAGTTATGGCACTTGCCTGGCGTGTGCAAGGATGAGGGTTCTGCCCTAGCACCACATACACAACTAAGTGTCGGAGCTACGAACACCACATGAAAAACCAAATAAAACTGATTTTCTCTTTCTCTCTCTCTCTCTCTCTCTCTCTCTCACTGCCCCTCTTTCTTAGGAAAAAAAAGGTCAGGCACTGTTCTAGATTTTTAAGCCAAAAAGGATGTAGGTTACTACCAGAGTTTTAACTTTCCTAGGCTATGCTGGAATTATGGGCTCACCTTCAAACCATAGTTATAAGAGTAATAAATACCATCTGTAACTGTTTTAGTTAGTTTTTCATTATGATGATCAAAATAGCTGACAAGAACAACTTAGAAGAAGAAGAAGAGTTTATTTGGGGCTCACAGTTTCAGAGGTCTCAGTTCACAGAGAGCTGATTCCATTGTTCTTGACCCAAGATGAAGAAGCACAATATAGGGAAGAGCCTAGCAGAGCAAAGCTGCTCAGCTGATGGTGAATTCAGAAAACAGAGATCAAGAGATAGGTGATGGTGCTAGAGAGATGAACCCTTCCAGGGCCTGCCCTCAGTGACCCATCTCCTCAAGCCACCTACCTACAGTTACCACCCAGTCCAATCAAAGTAGATGGACTGGTTAGGTCACAGTTTACATATAATCATCTTACCTTGGAATACCCCTGTATTAATAGGAAGTCTTGAGGGGCACTTCATATTCAAACCATAACAGTAATCATGTTCCAAGTTTTAAATTCCCTTGGTTCCAGGGAAAGGGGAAATACTAAGGGAATGATACTGACCAAATTATGTTGTTATATTTTGTCATATGCAATTATGTAACAGCAAATTCCACCATTATGTAAAACTGCAATATACCAATAAAAATATGGGAAATACAAACAAATAGTATATGTGTGCATGTATAATATGTGAGGGCATATAAACATACATACATATGCTTTTACTTTCAGATTTAAGATAATTTTATCCATATTTTAGGGTCATTTTTGAGATGATTCATTTGTTAGATTATTTTGCCTTTCTTAAAGATCTCCTGGGGGTAGAATAATTTAATCCTTTTCTCAGAAGACAATAGCATCTTTTTAAAAATAGATTCCAAAACGTATGTTATTATATAAAAAAAGATCAAAAACTTGTCAAAAACAAGGTTTCAAAAATATCTGTTCATAAATGTGAAAAATTATGTCAATGAATCAAAGAGAAGTAGTTGGTAAATCTTTAAAAGGCTTCAGGCATTGATTTACTTTTTTAAAACTGAATATATAGCTTACTATGATTTGTATGTGAGGTGTCCCCCAAAAGTCACATGTGAGATAACGCAGGAAGGTATGGAGGTGAAATGATTTGGTTATGAAAGCTTAAACCTAATCAGTGAATTAATCCTCTGATAGGGTTTTTTAACTGGGTGGTAACTGAAGGCAGGTAGAGTGTGGTGGAGAAAGTAGCATGCATTGGAGGTGTATATTTTGGGGCATATATTTTATATCTGCTCAGTGGAGTCCTAATTGTAATGCCCTGAGCCACTTCCTCTGACACACTCTCCTGCCATGAAGCTCTTCCTCATCTCAAGACCCGAATAATGGAGTTGGCTGTCTATGGACTGAGACCTCTGAAACTATGAGCCCCCAAACAAACTTTTGCTTCTCTAAAATTGTTACTGTCAAATCTTTTAGTCACAGCAGTGTAAAAGCTGGCTAAAGCAGCTTGTAATGTTTTGAACTGGATTTTGTTTTGGTTGTTGCCTGTTCCCCCTTCCAGATGGTACGTTATAAGTTGTCTATCTTAGACACAGGCAAATAAAAGGCAAACAAGACAAACCTCTCATGAATGTGCAAACAGAACTTCCTCATTAAAGTAGCTACCCGTTAACTCATTCTAAATAATATATATTTATAACCGCACACGCATATCTAATCCTAAAAAACCAGTAACTAAATCAATAAGACTTGTTCCTTTCTATTACAAATGAGGTTCTTGATTGTGACCAAATTGCTTTATTCTTTGAAAAGAATAATTGTCAGGATATATTCAGAACATGGATTCAGAAGCTGAGATTAAAATTTTGACATTCTAGTATGGAAAAGTTATAGGTCAAATTCCTCATTATTCTCTATTGATGAATTTATTTTTTATTTTGCCACTTTTAGAACGAAGGGAGAAATGTCCTTAAATAGTTTATAACATTGAAGTTCTACTTGTTGGATAGCACAGTTTTAGTTCAGTATTTTAGGCAAGTCATTTTGAATTAGGATTTGTGAGAATGTTAAAATTGTTAGAAATCATGTAGAGTAGATTACTGACAATCCCACAGTTGATCAGCCTGTAATATGAGAAATCTGATTTTCATTTGAAATATTGTTAATTGTGAAAATTACCTTTATATCCTTTCATTTATTAAAATGTGTGTGCCTATTAATCTCCATTTGCTTTTTTGAGATTCAGTGTTTTGAAAGCATTATATAATAGTAAGTTCTTTAGATAAAAATATTCAAACTTCTAGTCAATGTTATTTTAATGAGAGAAAAGCCATTTGAACCCCCCCCCGGTAATAAAATATACCTTATAGACTGTCCTTTATAATTATAGAACTTATCTGTAATATTTTACCTACCCTTCGGAAAATCACATGGTATTGAATCTTTTTATGTATAGTAAATATACTAACCATTGCATTTACTGCTTATTCTTTGTTGATGAAATATGACTATCATGAATATATTTCAGAATATAAAGTTATATTTTACAATTCACATTTATATCATACAGTAATGGAAGAAAATGTCACATACTTGGCTCACAATCTATTTCATTTCCAACAGTAATTTGAAAGTATATTTTGTGGAACATTATAACACAGACTTTTGTATTAAAATCCTTTGAACTAATTATTACTTAAAATAATAACAATTATTTTTCTATTTCATCTCTTTCTGTTAAGCTTCTAAATAAAATTTAGTACTATAAAGAATGTCTAAAAATAATTTTCTATGGCATTATGTCCAAATATTTTTTTAAATATCTCTAGTACCTTGAAATGGTTTTTATTTCCACGAAAGATTTTGACTTTTATCACCCTCATCAGAGCAACAAAAAACAGAAAAAGAGAAAGGATTTATGTATTATGAAATAAATGGAGCATTTATTTTAATTAAATACCTATCATTTTAAAATTACTGTTTGAAAATTGCAGGTAATAATTCTACAAATATATTAATCTCTTTATTAATCAAATTGAAGTTCTCATCATTTTGCAGTATTCATCTTCATAAATCATCAGTTTGAAAACATTTTCATCATACTTTTGCACTGAGGCCTATGCTGTGTGAGCATTGATGTTTATGTCACAAATTTTTCTTCAAACCATTAGTTTTAAAAAAATGGAAAAGATATATATTTCTTGATGCTAGAACAACACTCACATGAATAATACTTTTGCAGTCTAACTTGGATTTTGATTTGCAATGCTCAGTGCTCACTAGGCAAATCAGAAATTCAGTGACCACATCAGAGAGAAGCACCGGGGCCAGAGGCCAGGATTCTGCCTTTGGCAGTCAGCTCTGCAGAAGGCCAGTCAAGTATGTTTCTCCAACATGGGGGATGAGCTTAGAAACTGCCAGAGTAAAATAAATTGTAAAATATTTCAGATATATTGGAAGAAAACAATAAACCATCAAAATAAACAAGACATTACAAGGGCTCTTGATGGGCAATTCTTGAATAAGGCAGTTTTGAGCTGTGTTCCTATGTGTTCACCTTTGTCCACAGGACACAGATGAATTCTGCAATTTAGTAACTAAAGCAGAAGAATTTTGATTTGCTCTTAGACTGGTATCCTAAGGGGAAAAATGACAATATTTCAAAGGAGAAATATTTTGTTAAATATATTCCTTTTTCCAGCAAACCAGCATAGTTTTCAACATTGAAACTCACACATTGATGTTTTATTCTAATATCTTGAGGCTAGTTTTCATAACAAGGTATTAATAAAAACAGGCTTTCCCTTACATCCTTTTGAATAATAAAATCAGTTGGAACACTTGTTCCCAAAAGCCTACTGTGCTATACCAAGCAAATATTTGGAAGCTCATTAAAATTGAACAGGCTAATTTATTTTTCTTAATATATTCTGTTTTTGATTCTCAGTGATTTAATGATGACAATAGTCTATATTAGAAATAGTGAAGAGATTAATAATATTAAAAATATGAATATTAACAATAGTGTGAAAAAGAATACAAAAAAAGAAATAGTATGCAAATTGTGCATTGCCTCAGAGGAGACCATATTATCCTAGAGATGACTGCATATGAAAATGTACCAGTGTTTTCCTTCACCCTTGTTCTCAAAAACAAGTATTTAGGTGAGATTGAAAACCAACATATGATAATATAATTTGAAATACACCTGAACTTTGCATTGATTAGATACATTTATTGGGTGACATTTTTCTTGAAGAATACTAAAAAATTTTCTTGAAGAATACTACAAAATTTATAGAAAACAAGACAAATATTTCACTGATCTCAGCTTCAGATACCTTTCAATTTTTAATTATATCATATGACAGACAAATAATATTTAAAAATAATTTTACAAGTATGATTTTTTAGATGAATTTGAAATAGTTTAGTCTAAAAAAGATACCTTATAAATTCACATAATACAGAGGACATCTTAAAGAAAAATCACTACTTCACCCCAAGTCCAACATAAAGACACATAATTCTTTAATCATTAGTTGTTAAAGATCATTGTCACACATATTATACAGTTTCTTTCTTCATGGAATTTTAATGTTACCCATATCCCTCTACTGTGGAAGTGGAGAACTTTGGTCACTTAGGCAAACCACCCTTTTCACTTCTTTTCCAAATATATGATAATTATTTAAGATATTGCTTAGATATATGTTTTTGTATTATGCACTTATATATTTATTATTTTATGAATTATCTTCACAATCTAAAATTCCTCTAGATCATGCTTGTTCCTAATCCTCTTAATGTTTCCTTACCTCTATTATACCTAATAATTGCCTTCAAACAACAGTTTATTTCTTCAAGGTACCTGGCAGAGGAAAATGCTATTTCATTTTGGAAAAATGTGTATTTAACCCTGATGTTGATGTATCTACATAAACATGAACATTGTAGAGTATCAACCATAATCATTCAAACATGGCCAGGCAGCAAAGACAAAAAAATGTATGAGAAAGAAGAATAATCAAGAGACTATATTAGACTCACTCAGACATTGGAGAATGGAATTTTCAGATTCAGATTTCAAGATAACCTTATAACGAAACAATACAAATTTTGAGTTTATATGAAACATTGAATTATAAAATAATGACAAACAGGAAAAAAGAACACAACTTCTAGAAATGAAAGTAAAAAAATAAATTAAAATATTAATTCATGAATTTATAGTGTTTGGATGTGAATAAAAAAGGATCAGTAAAATAGAAAATAAAGTAACAAATAATTTGAAATTTGATACAGGGAAATAAAAAATATTAAAAACAAATGAGAAAGGTAAATGATATAGAAGACATAGTAAGAAGGTCTAATAAATGTTTCTGTGAAGGGACTAGAAGAAGAGAAAAGAGAAAATGGAGAAGAGGCAATTTAGGAGGAGATAAAGATTGAGGATGTTTTAGAATTTGGTGAATTGGGATTTGTACAAGTATAAGGGAAACACTATTGTGTTCACAATGTCAAGCAGTTGAAAGGCATATGCACAAAGGGAAATGATAATTAGAAGGTGCCTGGATATTATTGTAAGTTGTTCTAGATACCGAAAATAAAAATAATGGTGAAATGAAGAAAGGAAACCTCACATCACATTGTGAAAACCAAAAGTTGCCCATCACCAGCAGCTGGAGGACAGAGTGGATTAAAAATCTGGGAGAATTTTAAGGTACATTGGATTCTCAGCTGTGACTCTTCGTATGTTAAAATATGACCCAATGTTGGGAAGGCCTGGGTCCCTAATAATCAGAGGTAGGATACTGGAGTGTATATGCTTGGGGAAATTGAAATCCCATCCCATATTTCCTGTATACTCAGGCCAAATGAAACAGTCCACTTCTAGTTAGTTGCAGGTAGTCCCCTCTCATAATGTTGCTGAAGAACATATAGAATAAATGAAGATTAAATTTGGTTGTATATTAAAGGAGATGTCATGTACTTTGGCAGATGGAATATAAGTACTGTAACTTCATAGCCAACATCCTGGAAATCCAGGGAGAGGTACATTTCACATGAGCCAGGAAACTTGAAAGTGGATCTCTGAGATTGGTAGAAATCCAAGAGATGTTCTCTTCCATTTCTTTTTAAATTTTATGCCCCCCTCATCTTTGTATCTGTACAAAATTGGGGGAAAGTGTCCTAAATCCTAGTGAGTCAGTCAAAATGATTTCCTGGAGAAGCTGACAGGTTGGAGGCCTCTCTGGCATCTCAGGTCTGTATGTACTCATGTCTAGAAAAGACCAAAGAATTCATATTTTTATTTTATTTTGTTTTTAGAACTCCACTGGATGAAAAGGGTATAAAGGCTATGTTCTACTGCACTATTGTAGTGTATGAAAAGAGGACCAAAGGAAGGAGATGATGATGTTTATGCTTTTCAAATTCATGTCAATTTTGTTTCAAACTAACTTTTAAAAATGCAGTTATATATAGGAGAAAAGTCATAATGGTTCAAATCAATCTTTTGAAACAAACTGTTCACCCAGATCCAAGACTGCTCTCTTCTCAATAGAGGTTGATTGCATTCTGGCTTTGGAATTAATGACATGACAAGAATAACTATGTGATTTCTGATACATCAAGTAGAAACAGCTCTTTGACTTTGAATAACTTATTCAATGCCTTTGAATCCCAGTTTTTCTAATAATAAAGCAATTATTTTATTTATAATTCAAATATTTTATGTTTTTTGATATGATGATTTACAATGTATTTTATTCTTAAATTCAAAAAGAAAGAAGAAATCATAACATTACAGGTAAAATATATTTAGAAACCAATTTAGGCTTTTCATGGTATATACTACAAAGTTCAAACTCACTTGAAATCTACACACAAGGTATAATTCCAACCCATTACTACTGTCTGCTTGAAGTTCCATATGGTTTATATTAGTCAATGGTTACTCTCCATTCTGCAGATGAGGAAGCATATTATATTTTTTTTTCTTTACCTTTTCTCTATTTTATTTTTCTCCATTAACTTTGATTGGCTTTCATCCAATGCTCATCTGAATGTTGGCAATTTCTTCTTTAAAGTTTAGACCAAATATCAACTTCTTTATGAATCTCTTCTAGTGATACAGGCAGAAATAATGTTTCTTAATTCAGTAACCATTATTAATCTTAATTTAAAATATAACTCATCCTGTTCTATTGTCCTGCAGTGTTATAAAGTTCATTTGGAGAAAATATCATATCTTGGACATGTGTTTTACATTCTAATGTCAGCAACATCCACACTTCAACACCTAGGAGCTAAAGGATACACACTTAGGGTGTGACTGTTAGTGATCATCAGGGAGAAAGGAGAGTTCATGAAGGCTTATATAGTGATGTCTATTGCACAAATGTGACCTAACTTCAAGATGAGGTAGAGAATGATGGGTCTAAGTTATCTTTCCTTTGGATTGTGTGATCAACTCCTCAACTGCTTCTAGATACTGCATTATTGGAAGGTCAATCACTAGCCATATTTCAAATCCAGAACTATGTCCATACTCTTTTGGGTGCCTTGACAAAGTCACATCTTCTAATAAATCAGTGTAACATGTACTTAACTTATTTAAAATAGCATGGAAAAAAAAGCGATAGTGTGGTTAAAATAGGATTTGTAATAAAGGTAATTCTGGCTTTATTAAAGACAAAAGAATCCTAAGAATTTGAGTATTCCAAGGTAGAGGCATTTAAAACTGTTAGATGTATATTATTATTTTGTACAATTGTTCTTAATATTATCCCTTAAAGCTTGACATTACTATTCAGCATACATAATTAGTTTAAAAATAATTAGAAAATTATAAACCACTTTATAATATTTGACTAGACAACTATTTGAAACAAAAATGTTAAGTATTATTCCAATGCAGCATCTTTTCTGTGGGAAAGGAATATATTAATTTTCATCGTTTCTCTTGATGTTAAAAATAAAGTTGAATTTTGGTTTTTATTCATAGAAGATTTTTGTTTCAAATACTAATTACATAATCTACTTGTGAGCACTATAAATTATTAAAACATTACAGTTAATAATATATTTTAATTAACACCAAGAAGCATTAATTATACAGCTTAATTTCTACTAAACATCTTAGCTGCTTATGTAGACATATTTCTCTGTGGATTTGATAAGAATATTATTTTCCATTTAAATTTTGCAATAAATCCAAACATGATTTTATTACACAATAATATTTTAAATATTATTAGAATTTATGCAACATACAATCATAGAGTTGGGAGTTCTTCCCATTTAAATGTTTTGATATTTATATTATGTTGAACATTTTCTTATAAGAAGTTCTGGTTTGTCGCACCTTGGGCAGCCCTGAGGGCGGGTGGGATGGCTCAGATCAGCCGAACCATCCCCCGGAGCCAAGCAGGAGGGTGAGTGCGGCGACTGGGCTCTCCCTGGACTCCCTTCAGTGGGAGCCCCTTCCGCTTGGCCGGGGAAATGAGTCAGTAAGGTGGAGTTGGTGGCAGCTCAAAATCCGTTTATTACCAAGGCACACGGGTTTTTATAGGGAGGGGAGACAGCCAAGGAACCAATAGTAGTATGATAGGTTGGCCTGTCCTGTCCAATGAGGAATGTTCTCATCAAGTTCATCAACTATCACTATCAGAAAAGGCAGTTTTGAGGGTTAGAGAAGAGGAAGAGGAAGCAGGCATCAGGTTCATGCGCTTTGTGCTAGGTGCGCGGAATTGACCATAGCGCGTGAAGGGGACCTTGTGAGCAGACAAGAAGTGTCATGGCGTCCAGTGCAGTGTTTGGCTTCAGCACAGTGCCCCACACTTGTTAAACAAGTACTTAACCATGATCTCATAGAATTTTATACAATATTATAGTACAAATACTGTAAATTAAAAATAAATGCTATTTTTAAGAACATGTAAAAAATTGTTTTTAGAAATTACTTGGTCCCAATGGTATAGAAAAATCTCTTACATATGTCAGATTACAAGTCAATAAAAGGTTTAATATCAGAATGGAAATATGGATTAGGAGTGTAATAAAAAGAACAAAAATAAAAATTTATGAGCATCATTAATAAAATTATTTTCCAGTTATTCAAAAGTATTTTGAGTATTTTAGTATTCTAAAAAGATGCTTAAAAAGGTTTGATCTTGCATTCATCTTTCAGAATGAATCAAATTTATGTACACGAACATGTAAGTAGCAGACATTTGCAGGAAGTAAACCACAATGGACGAATACGGTGACTGGAAAGTACACAGTGGTTCAGGAGACACGGAGAAAAACTAAAGAAGAAGGCTAGTATGGGTGGCAGTGGGAACTAAATTTTGAGAGATAATGTAATACTTTAAATTTAACCAATGCTAAATATCATTTAATGGTATTGAAGAGGATGATGTTTTTTTAAAGAAGAGAGAAGAAACATGGTCATTCCCAACAGAGGTTAAATTTGAACTTGCTCACCAATCACTTGGGGATCCTGATAAAATTCAAATTCTGATTCAGAAGTTCTCAGTTGAAGCCTGACAGTTCACTTTAGAATGAGTTCACAGATGATACAAATACTTCTAATTCCTAACCCATATCTTAAATAACGATTCCAAATAGATAGATTTAATTTTATAGAATGTGGACATAAAGGAGCTAATTTAAAGTGTAATGCATAAATTCTGTTATGGTTTGGATGAAAGGTGTCCCCCAGTATCTCAATATATGAAACACTGCAAAAAGGCTGAGAGGTGAAATGATTGGGTTATGAAAGCCTTAACCCAAGCAATGAGTTAATCTCCTGATAGGGATTAGTTGAGTTGTAACTATAGACTGAAAGAGTGTGGCTGGAGGAGGTGGGTCATTGGGTGTGTGTCTTTAGGGTACATATTTGTATCTGGTGACTGGAAATAAACTCCCTGATTCCTCGAGCCGTGCCTTGACCAGTTTCCCTCTGCCACAGTTTTCTGCTATGATGTTCAGCTTCACCTCAAGCCTCAAAGAATGGAGCTGGCCATCTGTGGACTGAGACCTCTGAAACTGTGAGCCTCCAAATAAACTTCCTTCTCAAATTGTTCTTGTCAATCATTCAGTCACAGCAATGAAGATGTTGACTAAAACAAATTCTGATGCAAAGCAAAGTCTGTGACAATGAGGAGGTCATAAAGAATAACTGTCAGAAATGTTACAAAGGAATAATAGGTCAATAATTTGTCTAGATTTGGGAGGATCACTGAAAAA
Source organism: Aplodontia rufa (assembly GCA_004027875.1). Taxonomy (NCBI): domain Eukaryota; kingdom Metazoa; phylum Chordata; class Mammalia; order Rodentia; family Aplodontiidae; genus Aplodontia; species Aplodontia rufa. The sequence goes on along the minus strand of PVKS010007856.1, from coordinate 7,234 downwards.
AACCAAATACATTCTTTTTTAGTTGTTTGTAGGATGAAAGCATAATGTTAATTTGAAAATTAACATGAATTTTGGAATTTGGTATAGCTTATAGGGAATAATTAACATCTTTTTAGTTACTACATTTAAAGTTATGATCATACATCCAGATGAAAATGTGCACAGGCTATATAAAATGAGGATTTGAAGCTCTCAAGAAACCTTCAGACTTCTGTTTTGAGGTGCTAGATTAAGCCATGGGGGCTGTTGAGATCATCCAGGAAAAACAGGTAACTGTCTTTAAGAGGTAAAGATAAGAAATGGAACAACTAAGAAGACAGGGTAGTTGCAATCAGAAGTATGGAGGAAGACTCAACAAATAGAGCAAGTTAAAGTCAAAGGAGGAGAAGCAACTGGAGAGGCAGATAAGAAGTCATTGGAAGTTAGGAGGCCTTTGAATGTAGCAACCAGAATATCATTAAAAATAAGCAAATAAACAAACTGGGATCTATAGTAAGGATGAAACCATGGGCAACCATAAGAGGTCAATATTTTACTTGAACTCATCTGAACTACATCTCATAAAACACATTTCCATTTTCTGTGAATAATTACACTTCTGACTACATTTTGTTGTTGAGTGTAACGTTCCTTTACTTCTTGTTTCTTGTGTAATCTGCATGAAGGTATTCTCTCCATCTATCAACTGTAATGATTAAAATCTATAATAATATCTGTTCCATAACTCAGAACTAGCACAATTTAGCATATGATTAGAAGGGCTATTTTCAGTACAGTTTGATTTCTTCTCCTTCTCAAGCCTCAAACTTTGGAAGTTCTTTCAGAATTTTATATACTTCGTGCTATGGATTTGAAGCAGTGCCAGGTTCAGTTTACACATGTTTTCTCCTATCCAATGATAATCAAGAACATAGCATAAATACTCTATTGTTTCTTTAATAATATTATTTCATACACTTAATATACTTAAGAGTTATAAATCCATTTTCATATTCAATTTTTAAGCAATATTTATGTACTTTTTGATAACATTTCATTTTCTAATTATCTTTCATTAACTTATTAATTTGAATAACTGGTGGTTTTGAATACTCTAAATATATTTTAATGATGAAGGCTAGCACAGGATTATATCTAATCCAAAACACTGTCCAGTAACTACAATCATGCCTTATTCAGAAAAGAGTAAGGAAATCATAAAATTTGTGCATATATATTTCTGCTTCTACTAATTTTTCCTAGATTGTCATGTTCTTTAGCATTTATCTTTTAAAAGTTTTTAAAATAAGTTTTCTGATGATGAAATCTACCTGATAAAACTTAAATCATCAAGTATTAGAAACCTTATGACCAAAGATCCACAAATAACTTTTGGTAACTATTCATAGACATATAACATTCCTCAAAATAATATTACCTTAAAAGCTGTCAATTCTGTACTAAAATTAGGTACTAATGAGATAAATTAGAAGTTTTAATGATCTTCATTATCCTTTGCTTCTGATTTACATTGGCGATGCTTAGTGGTTTTAACTAGTGGTTTCTGAGCTGAGATATGAGAAAAAGGCAGAGCCAGACCACGATCATGGTGCATGGAGTCAAATAATATACCAACGACAATGTGCAGAGACAGAGTCAAAAAAGAAAAGAGTTGATCAAAATAAAGTATTAGTGAAAAGGAACTGAAAATCCTGTAAAACAAGATAGGGGGCTATAGAACTAAAAGTGGGTAATTTTTTTGTCATATAAAAGAACAGATTAATGTGAGACCTCATAAGTCAAATATTTTAGTGGATGTCCTTTAAAAAGATTATTATAACTTCCGTTGAGACTATAAATGGTTATTTTTATCATGAAAACTTTAACAATAAGAGCAAATTGTGAAGCTTTAGAGTGTGGGGTTTAATATCTCAGACAATGGAGGTGATAGACCTGAGATAGATTTATGATTCTTCTACTAATTTATAGCAATGTCATCAAACTCCCAGGGATTAAGACAGAAATAAATCATAAGATGAAAAATAGTGTTAGTTTATTGATACTTAATTTTATGTGTAAACTTGGGTGGGCCAATGTGCCCTGATATGTGATGAGGCATTATCTGAATGTTTTCTGTGATAGTGTTTTTGGAGGAAATTAATGTGTCACACCTCAGGCGTCCCCGAGAGTGGGTGGGATGGCTCTGACCAGCCGAAACCATCCCACAGAGCCGAGCAGGAGGGTGAGTGCGGTGACTGCGCTCTCCCTGGACTCCTTTTGGTGGGAGCCCCCTCTGCTCGGCCAGGGAAAATGTGTCAGAAACACGAAGTTGGTGGCAGCTCAAAATCCGTTTATTACCAAGGCACATGGGTTTTTATAGGGAGGGGAGACAGCCAAGGAACCAATAGTAATCCTTCTAAGGGACTTGCCAGGGGTTATGCAGATTTCAAGTACAGACAAACAACTAGGGAACAGCCTGTGGTTAGGACATTCCAATCTACCCCGATCTTCTTTTGCATGACAATTAGTAAGCTTAACAAAGCAAAACCTAGCAGCCCTTCCTGAAGGAACTTATGCAAATAGTAACAAGATCACTCTAGGGCAGCTGATGAAATGGAGTGAAGGTCAGACCCCAACACAACAAAGCACAATCTAGCCTGAAGGAGCTTATGCAGATAGTAACAAGATCAAAGGAGGGCCACTGATGAAATGGAGTGAAGGTCAGACCCCAACATTCATGTATTTAAGTCAGTTTACTTTGGGTAAAATAAGATATCATCCATAACGTGGGTGGGGCTCATCTAATCCGTGGACTACTTCAACAAAACAAAAGTCTGTTCTTTGACTAAGGAGTTCTGCAGGGTGAAGCCATTCAACTTACAGCAGCAGCATCAACTCTTTCCTGGGTCTCTAGCTTATTGACCACATTCAGGTTTTGGAGTTGGCTTAAAATAAGTCTGTCTCTTTCTTTCTCTCTCCAAACATAAACACAATGTAGTACTCTTTCTCTGTAGAATATTGAGTAATAAAATTTTGTCTAAACATCATTTAAAATGGTAGTACTTTTTAATTGATATCAAATTATCAGATATTCAAATTCAAATAACACTACACTATTTTGTGCTTCAAATTATTATCTGAGTATTATTTTATTGACAGATTAATTACATTTTTAAATTTATGTTTATACTGAGTCATATTTTTACTCCTACCTTAGTTTATCAGTTTTATTTTATGGAAATTGATCTTGTAGACTGATGTAACATTTATATGAAACAGGTAGGTCAAAATTTGTGCAATACATTTTTGAGTAAATATAGAATTTTAACAAAAATTCCTTACATTATTTTTCCCCTCAAATTGAAGAGATAATACTAGGACTGAACAAGATATAATGTGTCATGGGTTGGAGCCCCCATGTTCATGGAGATTTTGAACAGGTAAGTATAGCTCTACCCCCAGGAACACATGACTATAAAAATATGAAATGTAACAATGAAAACCATCTATTTTTGAGGTGCATGTCTGGATAAGATCATGTTTCCATTAACTCTCATTTTACAATAAAGAAACCAAAATTAAGAATATTAACTTTGTCCAAGCTGATTAATGACAGGAAATGGAACTAATAAATCATGTTCTGGGGTATAAACTATTACAACTAAAAGAATAAAATAAATTTGATCGATTATAGGCCAATATTTTATAATATTGTTATTCCCTTACCATGAGCAAGGCTAAACATATTAATTCCTTAATAAGGTCTGTGAGCATTTATATGACCGAGACACTAATAAAACAAACACCTCTTTCTTTTTCCTATGATAAATAAGCAGCTATATAACTGCAAAGATATAAAAATAGATCCTCCACTTGACTTTTTTAATTGCTGTACTTATTACTCTTTACTTCAAAGTTATGTTGATGTTAAAATCAAGGATACCATCTATATCAGTTTCATTCAATTATAATGAAAATTCTAAAACATCAAAGATATAATATTTCTGTTAACTGTATTCATAATCTGGGAATTGTCTGGGACTTAAGTATTCAACAAGTAGTGGTTAAGTGGATAGATAATTATTATTTATAGTTTCAATTATTTAAAAAACAACAATGACTAAAGTATATCCTTAGAGACGTGGAACTATCACTTAATTGAAAATAGGAATTTTATGTTTAAAAGGTTAGAATTATTTATGTCAATTCACGTATACAGTTGACTCTACACAGACAAATTTCTCATGAATATCTCCAGAGGGGGTCTACTTTAGCAATGTAGCATGGAGTATAATGCTGTTGTTGCTGTGTATGTTTAAGATGTAAAATACGATACACACACACACACACATTTATATATATACATAATGGAATGATTTCTATAGTTAATCAAATTGTCCATCTCCTCTCTTGGCTATTTATTTATTGGTATGATTATCTGAAATTACACTCTTACCAAATTTCCAATAGTCACCACACTATACATTATATGTCTAGACTTTCTAATTCCACATAGCTACATCTTTATATATTTTAACCAACAACTTTTCAATTCATCTACTTACTTTCCCCTAGTAACCATCATTCTGCCCTCTGTTTCTACATAATTAACACTTTTGGATTCCACATATAAGTGGGATCATGCAGCATTTTTTCTTTTTGTGTCTGGCTTGTTTTACTTAGCATAACATCCCCCAGGTTCACCCAGGTTATTACAAATGGCAGGTTATCCTTGATAGCATTATTTTTAAAGGCTAAACAAGGGGCTGGAGAGATAGCTTAGCAGTTACAGTGATTAACTGGCATGCACAAGGATGCAGGTTCAAACCCCAGCACCACATATATAATGAAATATTGGAGCAATGAAAGCCACATGAAAAACTAAGTGGAATTGTTTCTCTCTTTCTCACTGTCCCTCTCTCTCTCCTTAAAAAAAAAGGCTAAATCATATCTCATTGTGTGTGTATATATGTACACATGTATATATATATATATATGCCACATTTTTTTTATTCAGTCATCTATTGATAGGCATTTATGATTTCTTCCATCCTTTCACTGCTGTGAATAATGCTGCAATATATATGGTGATGCTGACATTTCTTCAAGGCACAGATTTCATTTCCTTGGATATATTCCCCAAAAGAGGGATTGCTAGATTTTAATTATGTATTTATTTTTCATTTTTATTTTTTTAGGCAGTACTGGTATGGAACCCAGAGGAACTCTACAACTGAGCTACATCCCCAACCTTTTTTACTTTTTATTTTGAGACAGAGTCACTCTAATTTGAGCAGGCTGTCATTAAACTTGCCTCAGCATCCTGAGTCACTGAGATTGAAGGCATGTGTCACCCGGTCTTATATATTTATTTTTTCTTTTTAAAGAAGCCTTCATACAGTTTTCTATAATAGTTATACCAATTTTATATTCCCACCAGAAGTCCAAACCTTGTCACCCTTCTTATTATCTCTTTTCTTTTGGTAACAATCAGAGGGCAATCTTAATTTATATTACTTTTGAAGATGTAGTGAAGAGTAAAGCAGAAGTAACTACAAGAGTGAATAGTATATTTCATGAAGTTCTGAAAGTGACAATACATTCAAATACCTCTCATTTTCTTTAGAGCTCGAGCACGATTTTAAATCCAAGAATACTTTGATGATTTTAGCCTCAGGGATTTGTGAACACTGTTAACTACTTCATTGCAAATTTCTTCCATTTTCTTCCCCATCATCAGATGACTTTCTCTACTCTTATTTATTCTCTTATAATGTTGGTATGCCCATGACTTTACTATGACTCTACTCCATGTTATTTCTTGTTAGACCTTTTAGTTACTAAGGCACCAGCTAACTAAATCATTTTGTATTCATTGGTTCAAACTTCAGTGAGAATATCTCTATTCCAGCTGCAAAATGAAGGTGACTAGAATTGTGAGTAGAATTGGCTACTATTAGGTAGTTTTCAGATTGAAAAAGATGTGGCCAGAATGACAGTAAAAGAGTCATGTGACTTAAAAATTAAAACTCCTACATCCTTAGAAGAGGATTTATCCAATGTAGCTTCTAGTAGATTACTTAGCAATGTAAGGATGGAAGCCACCATGACACTTCTAGAAAGATATTTTCCTGTTTTTATAAATAAAGCAACTGAGGTTCAAAAAAAGTTAAATAATTTTTCCCAGTCATGTACTTTGCAAAATTTTAAGACCTCAGTTAATTGCCTTTTCTACACCATCACCATAGTCCTCACACCCAATCTTATGCTTGGACAGCTTGTTTCTCTCTTTATAATTTTATAACCAAAATCTATTTTTGGGTGAATACAGAATGCATATATGAATCAATACTATTGGCTTAAAGTTCATCCTATTCTTTTAATTCATTTTATAATTATTCCCATAATCTCTTCAGATTGTGCATTACTATAAGTTAACATTGAATATTTGGTTGATTAATTCAAAATAATCTTGATTCCTAAATTTTACTTACATGATTAACCACTTTAATACTTTTATATACTATCATACATACATTTTGAAATTTTTTTTTAAGAGAGAAGGACAGTGAGAGAGAGAGAGAGAGAATCAACTTTTATTGAGTTTTTCACGTGGCTGTCATTGTTCTGACAGTTTTGTACGTGGGTGCTGGGGTTTGAACCCATGTACTCATGCATGTTGGGTAAGTACTGTAACCACAGAGCCACTGCTCCAGCCCCTACATTTTGAAATTCTTCAAGCACAAAAATTATACATTATTATAAGAAAGACCAATGTATAATTACACATATCTTATCCAGAGTTAGTATCAAAATAGGAATTTACTTACAAACACATATGACAAGTGTGCTTCCAATCAATTTTCTTAAAAATGAACAGACACACAGAAGAATAAATGAGAGGAGATCTGTTAACACTGATAATAATTTAGCTTAAACACAATCAGTAATAGTGACCTGTGGGGCGCTGTATTGTCCCCCGGGGGCCGATCAGGACGGGGGTGAGTGCCGACGGCTGGAACCCGGGTCCCACCTCGTCCAGGGACCACCTTCCCTCCCAGCCGGGGAAATGAGGCAACCACACGCAGCTGATGGCAGCTCAGAATCCGTTTATTCTTAAGGCACACGGGTTTTTATAGAGGAGGGGAGACAGCCAAGGAATCAATAATCCTTCTAAGGGAGTTGCCAGGTGTTATGTAGATTTCAGTACAGACAAAAAAACTAGGGTACAGACAAAAACTAGGGAGTAACCTGT
>PVKS010007855.1:0-71032 GCA_004027875.1 Aplodontia rufa | reverse complement strand
TTAGTGTGCCTATTTCTCCACAGCCCCTCCAGCATCTATTGTTGTTTATTTTCTTCATCTTTGCCATTCTGACTGGTGTAAGGTGATATCTTAATGTGGTTTTCATTTGCATTTCTCTGATTACTAATGATTTAGAGCACTTTCTCATGTATTCATTGGCTTGATCAATGTCCTCTGGTGAGAAGTCTCTGTTTAGCTCATTGGTTCCATTTTGTAATCCAGTCTTGCAGCCACCTAAATCTTTTTACATGCCTCTTCTGGGTGAAGTTAAAACTGCCAGCTCTGAGGTTGGGCAGCAAGGTAAGAATGATTTCAGAATTAATTTCTTTGTGACTTATTTATTACTTCTGTCACCAGTAGGCATCTCTGAGTCATTGTCACTTGGAAAGCATCCCAGTGGCCAGTGGTGGGAGTCAGGACCAGTACCTAACCTTGGAGAATTAAAACCTACCTATTGGGCTGGAGGGGTGGCTCAGTGGTAAAGTGCTTGCCTGGCATGCGCAAGAACTTGTGTTAGATTTCTAGTACCACATACATAACTAAGTGTTGGAAAGACAAAAACCAGATGAAAAAATTAACTCTTGCTTCCCCTCCTCTGCCCTCACACTCTCTTTTAAAAAAAAAAAAAAAGCAAAAACAAAAACCCATAAAACCTATCTATTAATAAAGAGTGCCTCAGGCTTTAAATTCCGTCAACACTCTGTCCCAGTAAACAAACGAACAAATGAAAACAGAAAAGAAAAAGGGAACAGATTCTTCCACCTTGAGTAAATAGCAGTAAAGGGGAAAATTCTCTCTTGTCTAACTGCAAGTCAATTTCTCCATGTGTGGGACCAGCACACCTAGATTCAGGGAAAGTTGTTATTGCAGATTTGAACTGAGTTTACTTAAAGCCTTTGTTAACATATAAAAAAATGAAAGAGAAACTGAAATTTAAAAAATTACAAGAAACAACTTTAAGGAGAATTAAAATGAAAATGTGTAATGAAAATGATCTGTGTAATGAAAATTCCTGTTTTAGTTTTTGCTTGTGTATTTAGAAACCAGGAAGTTAGAGAAGCAAGTAAAACCATTTTTGTTAATTATAAAACTGTTAAATCTACAGAAAAATTAAAGGAGTACAGTGAACACCTGCACGTCTTCCCATTGCCTGTACTTAGCAATGAGTATTTTGTCATTTGCTCTATTTTGTGGGCTTGTGTTTTTTGCTGAATCACTTCAGTGTGAGTGATGGCATCATTATGTTTTGAATCTGAAGTTGTGTCTCCTAAAAATAGTGTGAGGTTAGCTGTTGAAGGTTAAGTTAACTTTTCCTAAGTGGCACCATGCTGATCCTTTTCACAGCTTTTCCACCCATGGTTTATATTAACTTTAGCAGAAAGAAAAGAGAGAAAATGTGAGGAAGGGCATTGAACGTGAGTGAAGATCTTTGACTTTCATGGGGCCTACTGGAAAGATGAAGATGATTTCAGAAATACAGTGGTGGCTCATAGTCAAAAGCAACAAAGGTGGTGGTGGTGTCAGAGGTCAGGATTGGGAAAGGATTTCTGTGCAAAGCTAGGGTTGGGAAGGTCAATTATGTCTCCAAACCTTTGATTTATTACTCAAGCACCAATTGTATTTTCTTTACTTACACATTGAAGATAGTTGCTACAGAAATGGTACCTGCTAATGCTGTCCCTCTTGGCTGCAGGTCTAGAATTATGTTGTCAAGCTATTTTCTGGAGGAGGGATTGCAGAGGGCTAGGGTGGGTAGCTGCAGAAGTTGGGTAAGTGGCCCGATTTTGATAGTTCTTCTCTCTCTGGTCCCTAGCTTTACCAAAGACTGGGCAGGAATAAAGCAGAGCAAGCCCAAAGGCCGGGCTGCTTGCCACTAGCTATAGTGTGGCTTTTTATAATGCTGCTGACTCAGCTGACCCTAGTGCATGATCAAGTTCCATGCTTGCTAACAGTGAGTGCAAAGAAGCTTTACTACACATGAATCAAGATGTGGACATGATGTAGATTTGTGGGTCATCGACTCCAAGCTCCATTTAAAAAGTGATGTATAAAACCAATGTATGAGTTAAGTGTATGTTTAATTTTCTAAATGTCCAGTTATATATAACAAATGGTGATCTTCCATCTCTGATTCAAAATTATGAAGTCATGGATATATGTTTCTGTCTTCTTTTTCTGTGGAGTGTCCAACATGAGTTAGGCTTGTTCGAATATAGGAGTTTATTTAACATCACCAACCATCAGAGATGAATGAGTTTATTTTATGACCATGGACTCGAACCCAGAGGACTGGCAGTTATTGGTAGTCTGTCAGCACTTTTAGCTAGCATGTACATCATTCCAGTGCTCTCAGAGTAAAAACTTAAAAAAAAAAAAAAAAGAAAGAAAAGAAAAAATGCTAGCCCTTTTCCATTTGGAAGCTTTGGAGGCACTTCTTTTCCTCTTTACCAGTGCAGATCTTCATTGAGGTCACCTAATGGCTGGCTGCTTTGTCCACCTAACACAAATTAGGTCTGATAAAAAAAAAATTGGGAAATTGGAGCAATATACATAGAGCTTCATGTGTACTATTTGTTTTCTCTGAAGTTACCTAATATAATACTAAGTGAGCTGGGTGCTGTGGCGCACACCTGTAGTCCCAGCGGCTTGGGAGGCTGAGGCGGGAGGTGCAAGTTCAAAACCAGTCTGAGGAAAGTGGGACCCTGCCTCAAAATAAAAAATAGTAAGGACTGGCAATGTGGCTTAGGGGTTGAGTGCCCCTGGGTTCAATCCCTGGTACAAAAAAAAAAAAAAAAAAAGTGGAACGTAGTACTGATTGAATGTAAAGCTTATTGTTAATGACATAACCAACTCAAAAAGTTCACATGGATAGAAATATTTGGAAGTGCAGATCAGTAGGTTAAAGCAGCAGTACCAGCCTGTCTTCTGGTTCTCCCGCTCCTTCATTTTCTGTTTATTTTTACATACTACTGCCTCTATCCTTAAGCTGTATGCCCTCATTCTCCTCTTGGTCAAGTGATTCAAAGGCAGCTTGGGATTGTGCTAGAATGTTCTAGGTGTTTCTGATGGTGGGTAAGGTTAGTTTGTTAAGCATGTTTCAGAGTGCCCTGGAGCTTTTAATTGAATGGGAATGGGTAAGTTGCTCACCCCTATCCCTTGGCAGGTGTTACTGACCATTGACTGAATAGTCCATTGAATTTTGTTTTTTCTTTTTCTTTTTTTCTTTAGAACTGGGGATTGAACTCAGGGCTTCATACATATTAGGCAAGCACTGAGCTACATCCCCAGTCCTTTTTAACATTTTAACCAAGTTACCCAGGCTGGACTTAACCTTATGATCATCCTCCCTCAGTCTCCCTGGGGCCTGGGATTGCAGGTATATGCCCCCATACCTGGTAACAATACAAATTCTCAAAGAAGTATAGTTCTTCCATACAGTGATCTCATATAGTGTGCTTAAGGCATCGTTAATGTCATGTATAGTTTCTCAAGCACATATTTTGGCTAGTTTTCTGGGGACACACAGTAATGCATGAACAACAGAGTCATACTGAAAAGGCAGATCATCTGTTGTGATTGTGGGTCACATGTTGCATTGTGCTGTTGGAAGAATTGTTGTACCTTTCTCTCTCTCTTACTTTTTATATTTTTGGTACTAGGACTTGAACCCAGGCTCAGAAGTGCTTAACCACTAAGCCACATCCCCAGCCCTTTTTTTATTCTTTTTATTTTGAGACAGGGTCTCACTAAGTTGCTTAGGGCCTTGCTGAGTTGCTGAGGCTGGCTTTGAATTTGTGATCTTCTTGCCTCAGCCTCTCAAGTCACTGGGCTTACAGGTGTGCACCACCACCCCCAGCTAGCTGTACCTTTCTCAGTGACGCTTTTACTTAAAAAGCAAAGTAGTTTTGAGGCATAAATAAGGCAAATCTTATTTATTCATTTTGGTACTGGGGATTGAACCCAGGTATGCTTAGCCATGAGCCACATCCCCAGCCCTTTCTATTTTTTATTTTTTTTAAAAGAGAAAGGGACAGTGGGGGCGGGGAGAGAGAGAGAGAGAATGAAAGAGAGAAATAATTTTTATTTAGTTTTTCATGTGACCTTCATTGCTGTGAGACTTTGCTGTGTACGTGGTGGTAGGGTTTGAACTCGTGTACTTGTGCATGCCAGACAAGCGCCATAACCACTGAGCCAGCCCCCACCCTTTATTTTTTAATTTGAGTTAGGATCTCAGTAAGTTGCTTAGGGCCTAAGTTACTGAGGCTGGCCTTAAATCTTAGAATTTTGAGAAGTGGGGTTTTTCATTGTTTATGGACTGTTTGTAGACTTAAAAGTTATTATTAGGGGTGTGTGTGTGGTTAAGCTGGTTGCTACTAGGTTCTGTAAGGACAGGGGAACTCTTTTATTTTGTATTAGGGATTGAACCCGGGGTTGCTTAACCACTGAGCCGTGTCCCCAGCCCTTTTTGTATTTTATTTGGAGATAGTTTCTCCCTAAGTTGCTTAGGGCCTCACTTAGTTGCAGAGGCTGGCCTTGAACTTGCGATCCTCTTGCCTCAGCCTCCTGAGTTGCTGGGATTACAGGTGAATGCCACTGCACCCAGCTAGGACAGGAGCTCTTGTATTTACCAGAGTACCCCCCAGTTCCTGGCCTGTGGATACTTTGTCCCAAATGTCTGTTGGATCCATGAAGGAGCAAGTCAGCTGTTGTCCTGCACAAGCAGGGTGTTAGGTTCTGGCAGTTGGGTGGTAGAAACTTGATGAGAGAGAATGTAGTACAAACTCGTTAATTATATTACCTGAATTCTGTGTTTAGTGCTGTCCCATGGGGACAAAATTGTGAAGGTGTGCTTTATCTCTGCCCTTTCTGGCTTGTGTCATATTTTTCATTATGGCCATAATGCCTGGTATTTCTCTAGGAGAGTTTTAATCAGTGATCTTCAGGGTCCTTGTAACTCCTGGGCTGTTGGTGACGGAGGGTGGGGTGAGTGTAGTGATGGCAAACTTCCATGGGCTTTGGGGGCTGTAAGATGGGCGTTTGGGACTCATTTCGGCCATAGACTGGCTATATAGATTTGTGTCAGGCTGCTGATCTCAACATTTCCTTACTTGTAAAATGAAAACAAAAATAGCTGCGCTGCAGCGCTGTAGTGTCAGAAGCGTTATTTACAGAGCCCCTATCTAAAACTGGTGGAAAGTAGGTACTCAATAACCTGGCAGCCTGCTGTTGATTGTTATAAATTCTCTTAGTAAGAGCCTTTGCAAGGCAGGAGGGGAGGGAGAAGGTAAGAGAGTGGGGGGCTAAAGGGACAAGCAATGCAAACTTGTACCTCTCTTGGTTCTGCCTTGGGTGCCCCCACCACATTACCTGTATTTCCAGTGTAAGCTACAGGCACTCCAATAAGGTTTCATGCAAACAGAAGGAAGCCTTAGGACACAGTACCATCCAAAAGATGTTTCTCTTTCTTGCTTGCTGTTGGGTGTGCCTTTACCAACTCAGTGTCTGTGTCTTTAAATCTCCAGGTCTCCAGGCTTTGGGTTGTCACTGGTTGCTGAGACCACCAATGGCACATTCCTCAGTGCTGAACTGGCCTCCAACCCACAGGGACAGGGAGCAGCTGTGCTTCCAGAGGACCTCGGCAGGAACTGTGCCAGGCTTCTGCTCGAAGAAATCTACAGGGTATGTCCTTATCCTCTATAGGTGCTGGAAGAGGAGAAATCCGGAAACAACAGTTCCCCGTCTCTCATTCTCAGTCTTCTTCAAGGGGTGAAGCTAAGGAGTTAACTTGTACCGATGTATTAAGCTGTTTAGCATTCAGTAGTTTAATGATTAGTTGAACCAGTCTGTGAGCAGAGATCACAGTCCTTAGGTTGGACACAGAGCAGGTAAGTTTTGATAGGGTGGAGGATAGAACTAGAACAGAGGCATGGAAAAGAAGGAAAGTTAGAAAGATGAAGCAGGTGAGGTAAGGTTTGGTAACTCTTGTAAAATGACCGGATGGGGTTCTGTCTCTCATCTCCATAGCTGCTGCCATGTGGGAACGGGAACTCATTGCATCCAGGTGTTTTCAAGAGAAGCTAGAAACCTCACTTTGTATGTGACAGTTGATTCACATATAAATTAATGCCAACAGCTTATATATTGCAGTGTATTCTACAGCATAGGTGTACATCTAGGGAAGGCAGGCCTGTGTCATAGCATGGGCTTTGAAAAGCATGAGCATCTGGGACAGAGATAGGGCAAGTCGATGTTGAGGACCGACATCAGCTGATTACATTTTCCTTCTGCATCTCTGTTGGTGGGACACAGCTCAGATCAATCCGCTTTAATGGTTAGGCTTTGTGCGTCAGTCCACACATGCATACACTTTTCCTGCTTCCCCCAAATAGCTGAGGTAACCTAAATTAAGGAAGAAACTGTGAGGGAAGGGAAAATGATGGCAATAGGAATAAGATGCAGTTGTCTAAAGATACATTCTCTTAAGATGCTGTGTTAGAAGAGGGTCACAAACCCGGTTCCCAGATTTTGGTTAGTTGCACTCTGTTCCATACTCATTAGTTCCGGGTTCCAGCGGATGGTTTTTGCTTGCTCTGCACATACACAGGTTCCACGTTCTTGAGCTACAAACTAGTGAGAACTGTACTCTATGTGGCTTGGCTGCTGGAGGGTGTATAATGTTTGTAAATTGTCTGTTTTTTCCTGAGGAGCTAAAAAGACTTACAAGTTTTTACCATTTGTGTATTTCTTTCTGGTTCTTAGTCATCTCCTTGGCCTTCAAGGACATTGTATTCTGTTTAAAGTAGAAAAAAATCACATGAGTCCAGTGAAATAAAATCAGTTAAGCAGGTACGCTGGCAGTTTTAGTCTTTTAATCCTACATTTTGCCACTGGTTCCGTTTATTGGTCTCTGTGATGCAGACAGAGAAGCCTGAATCCTGGAATTGCTGCCTCACAATGAAAGACAGCTTACAGTCACAGTCTCATCCCTTAATCCATGGTAGTATTCTTGAAAATATTTGGTCAAAAGATGTGACAAGTGAGAATGAAGTTTCAGAATTAATCAGAATTGCCGGGTTTAAGTGGCTCTCTGTAATTTCCATCTATTTAGAAGTGGAAGACAGAGCATTTACAGGTGTGCCCTCTGAAGAGCGGCTCCATGCCCTGCACTTGCCACCCAATAGGACCATAGTAGAGGAAGGAGGTGAGATTCTCCTCCAGGAGAAAGTGTCCTGTCACAGTCAAGGTCTGCGGGAATATTTTTGGTGCGAAATTAGTTCATTTTTTGATGCTCAGTTTGGTGATATTTTTGAAAAATAGGTGGTAGCTAAAACGTTGAGTGTGTGATGAAGAGGTTGCTCTGCCAGTTCACTGAGCTTGTTATCTGTATATTGTGAGATGAAAAATACATGTGACATGAATGTCCCCAAGCTCTTTGTTGACTTAGTAGGCTTCCTTTTCCTGGTCCTATGGTGGCTGAGAGGCCCTCTCTTGGACCATGGGGTCACTTTTGTCCCATTTTAGTAGACCTTGGGATAACTGAAAGTATCATATTACTGAGCAGTCCCGTGGGAGCCCACGGGAGGTTGGGTTTTATATCCCCATAAATAGCAGATTATGAACTATAGGGTAAAAGCACAGCCCACCAGGCCTCAGTAGGAAGACAAGCAATCTGGATTGAGTTTTTCTTTCTTCCTCCCTTTACTGTAATTGAGAGCGTCATTAGACCATTTTATTGTTCTTGTCCAAATTTGTTTTGTTTTAGTCATTAAGAAAGCTTCCTTTGTGTATCTGTAATCTTTAGGTAAAAGAAATTATTTCATGCTTTTAAAGATAATTATCTACAGATCTGTGAAGCAGCATGATTTAAATGAGTAATAAAAACCTATCCCTTTTGAAGGTGCTGCTTATTTTTACCAGAGTTTTAAGCCTCTGACCAAATTCTTCTATTCGTTGGTTGTCGAGCCCCTTTGATTCTGTACCAGGCTTCTTAGAACTGCCCTCCTGTCTTGCTCACTCCACCTCACCTCAGACCTGAATTATACATGGACACTGACCCTCCTTATCTCCTGAGAGAAGTCCTATCCAAATCCTCTCCAGCCTCCTTTTGAGTCTAAATCTCCTTCTAAACACTGAACTGAACTCTTTGCTCCTGTATGTAGAGACCCGCCCTGCCTTCTAGAATAAAGTCATTACTCTTGACCCAATTAGGAAAGCCCGTCCTCAGTCTAGCTACCCGACCTTCTCCCTACGATTGTTCTGGCTGTTCCACAGTGGCCCTGGCTCATTATTTCCCATTGTCCTTATCTTCCTTCCTTGCTCATCTGTCCAAGGCCAGTTCAAGCTCCTGCTTCTCAAAGCTTCCTTCTGGTGTTAGGTGAGTGGCACCCCACCCTGTGCCTTGGCATCTGGTAGCTCCCACCTCTCCCTCCTTTGTATCCTGTGTACAATCCAAGCATATTTATTGCATTAAAATATTGGTCCAATATCTAAGAAGAATCAGTTGAGAATGGTTAAATAACAGCATAGTGATAGGAAGCAGAGACTGAAGAGGACAGTTTGATTTTAGAAAATCTTATAAAAGGGACCAAGATGTATAAAACAATTCATTTTCTTGGTGATATTTCCGGTTTTATTTGGAAAAGGAACTTTTGTGCTAAATTTTGCTTAGTGAGATAAGCATTGTTCTTTATTTGGTAATTTAGGGAGAGTAATACATTTTCATTAAGGCTAGCAGTAGAGTAAACCCCCTTTTTTCATATATCTTTGTCAGGGTTACTAAATGAAGTCAGGCAGCCAGAGAATGAGCATCTGCATCTGAGAGTTCGTTTATTTCTTACCTACATACATTAAAAAGGAGGGGGCTGTACCCATAAACGGCACTGACTGGCCACCTGTTCTTTTAAGAGTCTAGCCTGGGACAGCAACGTGCCATGGTCAGAAACTGGACTTCTTATTGTGACCTGTGCAAAATAGTATAAATCCTAGGTCATTCAACTTGCCCTGTGCACCATATAAGTTTAAATTATTGTAACTAAAGTTAACCTGAAAGAATGATCAGAAATAAAGACATTTTTAAGACATTTAAGTAGCGGTAATGCCTAGAAGCAAATCAACTGAAATGATTGAGAGAATGAACAACGAAAGAAAGGGAACAGAAGCAGTTGTGCCTTGGGAGGAAGTTTTTAAAGAGAATCCTGTTCTGCTTATTGATTTGGAAGAAAAGGGAAAGAAAAATGGGAAGAATAAATGCATAAGTAGAGCGTGCAGGGCTCTGATGCACTTCTCCAGATTCATGGCAGTGGGAGGAGGTGAAGTGGAAAAGTTAGAGCATGCCCACCAGTTCCTGAGTGCAGCGGGAATAAGTGTAGTGGTAAGGGCCTTTAAAGGTAGGGTCCCTTTCATGTCAGATTGACTGTTTTCTTCTGTGACAGATTGAAGAAATGTAAACATAATGCACTTAACCGTGGAATTTACTGAGCATTTTCTCAAACTGATTTTGCCTTTTTTTCATATACTTGATCGAATGATGTCTGACTGCTGCCAGTTACCAAGGGAAAGTATCTTTTTTCAGTAGATTGACTTCAGGAAATTTTAATGTATCCATTCTGATTATCTCAGATTTTATAATTGCTTTGCTCAACAGTTAATATAACTTCCTCAGGCTAATTAAGACCGAGATTACTCTTATACGACTTGTGTTCTGCTTTATTATTGCTTGAACTTTGTAGTCTCCTATTTGGTGGTTCTAATATTCTGAGCATGTTTCTCTGTCTCCCCATCCCTACTCTTTTCTTTTGCTAATTTTTCAATTTGTGGTTTGCACAGTGATTAATCATTGAAGTGTTTGTGTTTACAGGGTGGATGTGTGGACTCAACCAACCAAAGTCTGGCTTTACTGCTAATGACCCTTGGACAGCAGGATGTTTCTAAAGTCCTGCTAGGACCACTCTCTCCTTACACGTAAGTTGTTTTCTTTCAACCTCATTATTCTGCCCAGTTTAAATTTCTAATTGTAGAAATGACAAAGATGTTGTGCTATGCATAACCCATCATATGACCACTTGTATGTATTGATCGTTAAATGAACCCGCAGTTGCCACTCTTAACCTGGTGTTGATTTTTACATACAAGAATTGTTGCCTTCCTCTCCTCTTTCTCACCCATCATTCCTATGTAATGAAAGTTACAAGGTACTTATTGGGCAGTTCTTCTTTTGTCTGTGCTTTAGATTTTGCTTCCATTTTGGATGGTCAACTTCTGGTTCTATATATAATTTGTTCTTAGTTATTAAAAATCCATTTTTCCCCTAGCAATTTCAATTGCCTTAGCACATGGGCTGTCTTTCCAAGATGAGAGGGTATTAGCTGGCTGGAAATGGTGAAGAAAGGCAAAATTCATAGTTATGTTACTAGACTAGTAGGGAAATTGTAGAGGTGAGTTTGCTCAATTGGATATTAGCAGAAATTGACTGCTGAGGGATGAAAGCAAATACTCCAAAAAGAGCAGCTGGTCAGAAGACTACAAAGAGTGACAGACGCTTTTCCCAAAGTCAGTGAAGTTTGGTAAGTGAGGGTGCTGAAAACAGCCTGTTGGAGTACCGGCAAGAACGCGTTTGCACAAGTCCATGCGTGTGCTTACGTACTGCAAGTTGATTATATGGCATCTGTTGTGCTCAGTTGGGAGGGAGGAATTCTGAGTTAGACACGAGACTGAACTGTCCTTTTTCGGTTATCATGGTACCGATGCTGTATATCTGAAAGGTACAGTACTGTGATAACTGAAGAATGGTGGTGCCATCACGTTGAGAAAGGGGCGAGGACTGCGACAGGGCAGTACAGTAGTGAGCTCTGGCTTTGGGGGCAGGCAGCCAGGAGCTTGAGATTGTTTTGGAGGCTTTATTTTTATTTTTTGAATTAGTGATGTTAGGTTTTTGTGGAGCAAGAAAATACAAGCGAATGCATTCTTTTAGCAGTGGGGGCTGACTGATAAGAGGGAACTGGTGAGCGGCTTGCTATCTTCTGATAACTTGTGTAAAGTATTACATGGGACAGGAAACTAAAATTGTGTAATCCTGAATGCCATGCCAACATCGGTAGTCAGCATTGATGAAATAGACTGGGTGGTGAAGCATTTGGAGAGGAGGTGAGGGCTGGGAGTACAGCACCCTAAACACAGAGATTCATTTTCCCTTGAAATTTTGCTAGATGCAGTGCATAGCTGTGAGGCCAACCTGAGCCCCATGAGCTTTTTAGACAGTGTCTTTGCTGCCGATTTCCCAGGCTCTCTGCTTCAGGGCAGCCGAAGGCCCACAGCTTACACAGTGAGAGTTGCTTTCTCAAAATGTGTGTGGTCCTGGTGCAGACTTTGGTGCGGACTTTGGCAGAACATTATGTGAAATAGGATATATTTTTTTTATTTTCTTCTTTTTAAAATAACTTCATTTATTTATTTTTAAAGAGAGAGAGAGAGACAGAATCAGTTTTATTTATTTTTCATCTGGTGTTTTAGTTTCTCCGACTCTCAGTTGTGTTTGTGGTGCTGGGATTTGAATGTGGGTCCTTGTGCATGCCAGGCAAGTGCTATATTTTCTTCTTTGTTTGTTTGTTTGTTTGTCTTTGGAGATTTTTTCAATTTGGCTCCCGAGCTTGCATAATCTTTTTAAGGCCTCAGCCTCATTGCAGATGACCAGGATGTGACTGGACATTTTTAAACATTCCTGTGGTCTTCTCAGCACACCCATCCCCAAACATTAATTGCAGTACCTTTTCTTCCAGAAACCTAGCCTAAAATTGCTACATCTCCTAGGAAAACAGTGGTCTGCTCTGAACAGAGTAGGATAGATCGTGAGATTGTGTGTGTTGAGACCTGGCTGGGGACTTGCACACGTTCTCCTTCCTCTGGTTTACATGCCTCCCAGGGCTTCATGCAGCAGGGAGGGCCTGTTATGGGGTGGGAATGGCAGCCTCTCTTCTTTTTGATAAGCTGGCACAGGGAGTTTATTTTCAAGAATGCTCTATCTGTATTTGGGACCACTTTTGCTGTTAATCACTGTGGAAGGCTCCAGTGGCCCCGAGTGATGAAGGGTGAAGGTAGAACCTTGTCGGCATAGTTAACATCTGTTTATGAAGATAGTTGGGTAAAATGGGGCAGACCATTGTCCGTACCATCTTGGTGATAGGGGCGGTTTATTCTAGTTGGATCCAAGAGTTGTGGAGACAGTTTTTCGTTGTTTTAGTGTCTCCCCCGCCCCCCGCCCGTACTGGAGATTGAACCCAGGGGTGCTTTTCCACTGAGCTGTGTGCCTACCCTTAGCAGAGTTTCGCTGAGTTACGCAGGCTGTCCTTGAACTTGGAGCCTCCTGACTCTGCATCCCAAGCAGCTTGGATTATAGGTGTGCCCTGCTTTGCATTGGTTTTTATGCTCAGTTAAAGTCAAAGACATCTATTTTGGGAACCTCACATTTCTAAAGAAAACTAGAAATCAGACCCTCCTTGCTTTAAAAATTTATTTCTTCTGGCAGTTTGCATATGTTTTGATTGGTAGATTTTTTTTTCTTTTATGTGTATTTATCAGAATACTGGGATTCAAAAGGATACGCTTTCTTTTAGTGCTTCTTTCAATCCTTTTCTGGAAAGTAAGGTTTCTGTAATCCTCCTGTTTCCTTTTGTCACTGCTTGCTTTGGGAGGTTGCTATTGCTGTGTTTTTTTGTACTGAGAGTGAGTACGGAGTGGAGTGGAGCCAGTGGAGTGGAGCCGGAGGCTTGAGCAAGCTTTAGGGAGCAAGCTGGTTTGAGGAGGGAGTGTGAGAGCGCGGGAGGGTGCAGGACTGGGCAGAGCAGGGGCTGCTGAGAGAAAGCGTACAGCAACTTAACCGTGTTGTAGTCTTTAGAGGCCTCATTTTTGAATAGTATTTGAAGTAGCCCTAAATTCTCGTTTACTAAGAACAAAGAACAACGAACCACGTTTCATATCTCCAGATGAACTGACCCTTAGAAAATAAATAGCCAATCAGGAGCTGACGAGCCAATTCCTAACATACCAAACTATATATGGTAGAAGTCCAAGACAAGTACCTTGGCTGATAGAAATATATCATATATGTTAGAAGATCAACCAATCGTGTACTTTGCTTTGTTTGAATTTCCCGCTTCGCCGTGAAATCCTATAAAAGTATCACTGTACTAGGGCTCAGGGCTCCCTCCCTCTAAATCCGCTGCATCAGAGGGAGCCCAGGCTCGAGCTTGCAGTAAAAAGACCCTAATGTATTTGCATCGGATTCGGCTCCTTGGTGGTCTCTGGGGACTCGAGACTTGGGTATAACAGTACTAGTCCAGAATGTAAATCTACATATGAACTTCTTGAGGGAGGCCCAAGACATTATTTTTCAGCAGAGTAAAATAATACTGAATAACACACTGGTGTGTGGAGAACATTTCTTTAAATTTGTTGAGTTTTTTTTAGGTGGTTTAAAGTTGGTGACAGTGGTTCCGCTCTGTGCTCAAAAACCTTGATTTGTAGTGGGGGGGATTTATATTTTATTTAAAAGTTGGATTAATAGCAAGAAAAATACATATCAGTGAGCATCTTTATTAGCACTTTTAGAAGTTGTGACAGGAGACAGGTTACTCTCTGTGAATGCATATGCACCGTTTTTGGAGTGCAGCCACAAGTTCTGGCTGTGCCGCAGAGCCACTCGGGGACCGTTAGCGTGGTGTTCAGCATCTCTGAGCCTCAGTCTTATCTGTAGATAAGGTGAATGGTCCTGAAGTCATGGACTCTTGGCGATGGAGTGAGCCCTGAGTGAGGTCAGATACCGAGTGCCCCTGGCAACACCCTCAGGAGCTCAGTCAGTGCTGCTGTCCTTCCTGGACACCTCCTCGCTCCTTCCTGGTCAGGTGACTTTGAACAGCAGGAGATAAACTTGCTTTGGGCAATCTCAGGACTGAAGTGAGCAGCAAGCTGTCTTCTCAGCTGTCTACAAATCTGTGTCCCTTGGTTTTTAAAGTTGTGACTAACTTCCTCCAGTCATCTTACTAAGCAGACTATATGTATCTTATTTACTATTCCCAAGAATTCTGTAAAGTAGATGTTTATTTAAAACACAAAACAAAACAGTGTTTACTGTGAGCCAGATACTGTTTTCTTTTCTCTTTGTGGTGTTGGGGGTCAAACGCAGGGTTTTGAGGCAGACAGGCACTGTGACACTTACATCCCCAGCCTTAAAATAATGCTTAAAGTGCTTTAACTCACTTTGTTCTCAGCACACCCCTATGGGAGTGAAAAAAAGACAGGTAGTGCTATATGCTCTATCTTACAGGTGATGGGATTGAGGCACTCAGAGGCCATGTCATGGGCCAGGGTCACACAGACAGGAAGTGAGATTCAGATCAGGACAGCTCCATCTGGAGTTCCTGCTTCCTTTAACCACTGTACTCTTATGTAAGAGCTGGGATTCTATCCATTTTGGGATTCTCAGCACTTCGCCTGAGGCAGGATGCCATAAGAGTCCTGGTTTCAAATTCTGCTGTAAAATGATCTCCTATCTTTAGTTGAATGTCTAAAATAGATCATACCACCTAGTTTTTCCTTAACCTTTAATAAATGACTTGTTTCCGTTACTTACGGAAGTGCTAGGAAACTCAAGCCCCTGAGCTGGTCAGGCTTCTTAGCCCACCCAGAACAAAGCAGAGCAAGTGAAGATCAAGATCAACAGATGAGAGGCCTTGGTGCTCCGGGTTGCTCACACAGTACCCTGAACCTTGCATTTGTGAAGTGCTTTACAAATGCTGTGGTGCTCCATCACCTCCGTTGTTTGAGCTTCAGAGCACTTTTGGCATGTAGTAAAAACAAGTGATGCCCTTATTTTTCAGACGAAAAAGAGAGGTTAGTGACCTGCCCCTGGCCAAACTCTGCCTGGGACTCTGTCCGAGTCCTGCCGGTCCATCCCGCCTGGTTGTTGCCTGAAATAATGATTTCATTCTGGAAGTAGATGTTAGATAAGCTTCAGAAAAACCTGTTATTTGCAGAAAGAATAAAACCCACCACCTATATATTTAATAGCTGCGTGTAATGACTGGCAGATTTCCTATCCTACCCCCCAGATCTTTCTCCTCAACCTCTTAAGTAACTCCTTACATACCTATGATGTGGCTAACGCCAATTTTGTCCCATATCCAAGTGGCTGGAAACTGGGTGGCTTGGTGGAACAAGAGGCAGGACCTTCTGTCATGGTTTTTGTC
This sequence comes from Aplodontia rufa, assembly GCA_004027875.1. NCBI lineage: Eukaryota > Metazoa > Chordata > Mammalia > Rodentia > Aplodontiidae > Aplodontia > Aplodontia rufa. The sequence continues at coordinate 55,793 of PVKS010007855.1, read as the reverse complement.
TGTGGAACTGGCAGTGAGCAGCCGAGTCCATGATTGCTCCCCCCATGCTAACATTCTTCAGAAGAGGTGCCGCTGAGAGGAGCTGTGTCTCAGGGGGCAGGGTCTGCAAGTCTTGGGTAATTGAGATTCGGTGGGCAGATGGCCATGAGCTTGATGGCCTTTACCTGTTGACCAGCAGGGAACAGCCCACCTTTTGAAAATATATGAAAATTTATATCTGTGCTCCAGAATTCTCTGAACCCTGCTTATCAGATAGATGGAAGGTTTTCATAGAAAAGTCCATTTTTTATTTCCTGAAAATAAATCACTTCTGAAAAAATAACTAAAGTCTCTTTTTAGACATAGTTCTCTTAAGTCAGGAGTAAAATCCTTCACACAGGAGTTAACCAGAGCCCCAGATACCCAAAATGGCTCGTCTGCAAAGCTGCCAGTGTCACTGTGCAGGTGGCCATCAGTTGAAGGGCAACGTTGCCCGCAGTGTGTGTTGTGGGAGCAAAGGAAAAAGAAGTATTGTGAGTGGGGAGCAGCCTGGGGCTGTGGAGACAGGTGTGGGACCGCACTTGCTAGCTTTGTTCATCTGCAAACGGCTCTGGGTGAGTTTGTTCCTGTTTTCCTAAGGAGGCTGTTTGCTGGAATTTACCATCATCCCTGGTCATTTCTCAGCTTCTCAGCGTTTTTTTCTTTTTAATATTCCAACTACTAGAGACTGAGGGAGCGTGGACTAAAGGTGGGGGAAAGACATTCTGAAATGTACCTTAATCCAGTTTCTTCCACAGCCTTTCTCAGACAGGCAGGGGGCTTGACCGAACATTATGTAAAAAGTCAAACCGACTTTGCTTTCTCCAACTGTTCCAAAGGCTGCAAGTACGCAAGCCTGCATCCTTGGGCCTGTTTCTCTCATCCTTGTCCAAGAAATCAAGCCCCTCAGGAGTTCTGCCAGCTGGGGAGGGTGTCTGGCTTTTCAAGCAGTTGACTGATTCAGAGTGAAGTAGGCTGGGTGAGGCTCCGGGTGCAGAGAGAGCCCCAGGCCTATGGTGGTCCCCGTCAGCTGTGAAAGAGAGGACGGATTGTTTCCTCCTTGGAATGCACGTGAGTGGTGAGATGGCTGGCTTTTTCTGTGCTGCTGCAGCTGGAGAAGCTTGGCCCACAGATGTGGACTGTTTATCTGTGGGATTGATGTCTTTGTTTTCTTTTTCCCTAGGACAGGGATGGGGAGGTAGTGGGATGAATGCATAGCGGGGAAGGGGAAAAAAAGAAAATTTTAGTTGGTTAGTAAGATAAGAAAGTCATCAGGAGAAGAACTGGTCTCCCTTAATCGCCAAAAAATGTTTAAATAATTTCTCAAAATTACACCTGCCTCCTAAATTCTATTCAGTGTCTCTTTATTGAGGCCTCAGATGGTGCCTAGAAGGTATATAAGGGGTTGCATCTATAGAAAAGGTCATTGGCACTTGTATGAGGGGAGAGTGGACAGCTCTAGAGAGAATTGTAAATAATCATTTAGACTCCAGAAGCAGAGAATGCTGTGGAAACCCCAGAGAGACGGGGGAAAGCCTGTGGGATGGGCATTGTTGGATGCTGACATTCCTAGGTGGAAGAGAAGGCAGAGAAGCAGAGAACTTTCTGTAGGTCTGTGCGCTCACCTGAGCTATGGTATTCTAGGGTAGTTGCTGGTTTGTCTCAGCCTAATATGCTGGTCATTTCAGCCAGATGGGATGAGATGTTATCAGGACTCCTCTTCTCCTTGTTGCCTTTTCCCTCTTTTGACTGGATCAGAGGCACAGGAAAAGGGAGGAAATTCATCAGTAGGCTTTCTGTTTAGTTTGGTACACTGAGTAGGATTGGAAACCAGAATCAGTATTTTTTTAACTTCATAAATATGCATTTATTTTAATAACTCAATCGAAATACATATACACATACTCACACACACACAATACAGTTTACCCACTTAAAGAGTATACAAATGCTGGAGGGATTGCAGGGAAGTAGGAACACTAGTACACTGCAGACTGGTATAGCCGTTCTGGAAAGCAGCATGGAGAATTCTCAAAAAAAATTATGGATGGACCCACCATACAATCCAGCTGTCCCTCTTCTGGGTATTTTTACAGAGGAGTTAGAATCAGCATACTACAGTGACACAGCAAAATCTATGTTCATAGCAGCTCAGTTTACAATAGCTAAATTATGGAACCAACCAAGATGCCCCTCACTGGATGAATGGATTCAGAAACTATGGTACACATACACAATGGAATTCTACTCAGCAATTAGAAGCAACGATATGGCGGCCTTTGAAGATAAATGGGTGGCAATGGAAGAAATCATGCTGAGCAAAGTTAGCCAAACCCAGAGAGTCAAGGGTCAGATGTCTTCACTCATCTGTGGAGGCTGAATCTGAACCCAGGCCTGTTTGAAAGGCAGTCAGTCTCATGTATTAGACCCAGCAAAGGCTTAGCAACACATAATCTAGGGCAACCATAGATATGTAATGGGGGGCAGGGGGTGAAGAGAGAGGGAGGGAGAATAGGGCGGGATCTAGGGAGTCAAACAACAATATAGCATAGCATATTTTTACCCCCCCTAAGAATCCAGATAACACTTATGCAATCATTCAATTCTGGAAAATTTTCAACCTAAGCATTTATATTACTTGTACGGGAGAAATATAGAAGATCAAGAGACTGGGGTGTGGGTGATGAGAGGGTAATTCTGGTTTAAGAATATATGTATATCATATTGTCACTTTATATGCATTTTATATTGAACAATAACTCCTTGATAAAATATTTTTAAAAAGAGAATAATTTAATGGTTTTTAGCAGATTCACAGAGTTGTATAACCACAACCACAATGTAATTTTTGGACATTTTCATCACCCCAGAAAGAAATCCTGTGCGCTTTTGTGGTCAGTTCCCATTCCTCCCACTCTTCCCAGCCCCAGGCAACCACTAATCTACTTTTCTGCCTTTGTAATAGATTGCCTGTTGTGGCCGTTTTATATTAATAGAACCATGCAATATGTGGTCCTTTGTGACTGGATTCTTTTGCTTAATGTCCTTTCAAGTTCAACGAGGTTGTGGCATGTGTTAGTACTCTGTTCCTTTTTATGGCTGAATAATATTCCATTTTATTTAAAAAATTTAAACGAGAATATTTACATTTTCTTCCTATTCAGTTGATGGGCATTTGGGTTGTTTCTACTTTTTGATTGTTATGACTAATGCTAATATAAACATTTGCATACAAGTTTTTGTTTTCCTTTTCCCTAGGACAGGGTGGGGGCGGTGGTAGGTTTATGTTTTCATTTCTATCAGGTACATACCTATAAGTGGAATTACTGTGTCATATGGTAGCTTCCTGTTCAACATTTGGAGGAACTACTAGGTTGTTTTCTGTACAGCTGTTCCATTCTACAGTCCTACAAGCAGTGTGTGAGGGTTCTGCTTTCTTTACCTCCTCATCCACACTGTTGTTATTGTGTGACCTTTTTAGCGTATCCATCCTGTTGGGTATGAAGTGATTGTCTTGTAGTGGCTTTGATTTTCATTTCCCTAATGACAGATGATGTTGAGCACCTTTTCATTTACTTATTGGTTATTTGTATGTCTTCATTGAGAAAGTATCTATTTAGATCTCTTGTCCATCTTTTAAATTTTTAACAAAATTATTATTATTATAAAAGTTCTTTATGTATTCTTGATACCAGATCCTTATCAGATATGTGACTTGCAGATAGTTTCTTCTTGCAGGTTGTTTTTCTGCCTTCTTGATAGTGTCCTTTGGTGCACAGAAGATTTTAATTTCAATGAAATTCATTTTTTCTGTTTTGTTGCTATGCTTTTGGTGTTATACTTAAGAAACCGTTGCCTAGCCAAAAGTAATGAAGATTTATCCCTGTTTTCATCTATAAGTCTCGTAGTTTTAGCTCTTACAGTTAGGTCTTTGATCCATTTGAGTTTTTTGTTTTGTTTTATTTTATTTATTTATTTTTGTATAATGTGCAGAAGGGCTAAACTTCATTCTTTTACTTGTGGATGTCTGGTTGTTAAAGAACTTATTCTTCTCCAATTGAATTGTCAAATTGATCTTCAATGTGTGAGTTTATTTCTTGACTGAATTCTATTCCACTGATCTACATGTCTAAAATCAGCATTTTTACAGCTCCTGAGGTGATTCCATGTGCTGTTAAGGTTGAGAATTATCTAGCTAGAGCATGGAGTTTTGGTGGTTTGATTGGAAGACAGTATAGTATAAGGTTTCTGTAATACTTCGTTACAAAAGTATAGGACACTATTCTTCCCCAAACCAGTGTTTCCCAAACTTGGCTGATGAAGAATTGCCAGGGATGGGGCTGGAGAGGTAGCTTAGTAATGAGTGCTTGCCTGGCATGCACAAGGACTTGGGCTGGATCCTCAGCACCACATACACAACTAAGTGGAGGAAAAACAAAAACCTGATGAAAAAATAAAATTCATTCCTCTCTTTATAAAAGGAGAAAAAGAATTGCCAGGGATGTTTACTAATAATAGCTTTTTGGCACACTGGGGAGCACAGGACCTGGTAGGAGGATGGGGAAGGCAAGTTTTTGCCTGGGTCTGTGACTCAGGGCTCTTCCACATGGATGCTTCCCCCTACTGGTTGCAAGTTAGTTAGAACCTTCAGGAACCTGTGTTCAATGAGCTCTCCAGGTGAGTCTTGTGGTCCGGCTGGACAAGGCGATGCCGAGTCTGCTAGGGCAGCCCTTTAGATGCCTGTATGCCCACACTGCCTTCCACCTACAGAATTGCTATTCCCAAAGTCCTCTTGAGATGCTGCCATCACTCTGTGTCAGGGGAGATTATAAGAAACAGTCCCATGAATCTTTTTTTGCTATATTTACTGTGAACTTTAACATTGCCTTCTGTCAGATATGCACAAATACAGTTATACCTACATCTTACCCATCTAAGTTGTTTGCTTTTTTAAATTTCCATACTACTATTAGATTGAAAGCTTCATGAGGGAAGGATTTTTATGCTCATATTTTAAGTTGGCTGCAACCTCCCCCAGCACCAAGAACAATACCTACATAGACTAGGCACTCAGTAAACATTTATTGAGTAAACAGGGGAATTGTTGAGGAATGACGAGAACTTATCTAAAAGCGTCAGAAATAGTCATTCTGCTTGTCTTTCACCTCATAATGCTGTGAATCATGGAAATACATGTTTCTGTCAGCATGGACTGCTCAGAATTTCTATCACCAAATGTTCACTCTAATAAGTGTGTAGGACTAAATGGTTTATGTGTTATGGATTAATCTCTTAACTTTTTTTTTTCAAATTAAATTTATCTTGCTCTTTTGTGTACATCTCTGCAAGCTCTCTAAATCCTCTTTGGAAACTAGCCAGCTATAAATAAATTCTGCCTGATTAGAAGCTCTTAATTTCAATCTTTCTTCTTGGTCTGGAAAAATAAAAGTTTAAGTTCTAGGTAAGGGGAAGGGAAGGAGAATTTTTTTTAATGAATTTTTTTATTCCTTTTTTTTTTTTAGGATAGAATTTTTGCGGCACTTGAAGAGCTTTTTCCAAATTATGTTTAAAATTGAAACCAAGCCCTGTGGAGAAGAACTTAAGGGTGGAGATAAAGTGCTAATGACCTGTGTGGGCATTGGCTTCTCCAATCTTAGCAAGACCCTCAAGTGATACCATCACAAGAGAAAGCTCCATTGCCTACAGACCCAGTAGCAGCTGCCAAGGACGCCAAAGGGACCAAGGCCAGATATTCATCCAGGATGGGATAGCTACTTATTAAGGATTTTCCTCGTTTTCCATCTAAAATATCAACATACAAATAAAAGGCATCTTTCTGCCATGTGGTTTTCAGCCATTTCTTCAGTGGCAGTGACAGTCCTGAGAGGCCCAGTCGCAGTACACCTCCCCTGGCAGACCTGGAAGAAGAGTTGCCCTCAAGACATGGTCACACTTCCAAATCAGTTTCGCAGAAGCATTTCTGAGCTTCGTTAGCTCACATTCATGGACTTCTTTGCTGCAGCTGTCTTCCAGACCTGTGAAGTTACCACCTTTCTTTCTGCGAGGACTTACCTCTTTGACCTCCGTGTCTTTTACAGGGATTAAATGCAACAATGTGTGTGGGAGCTCTTTATGTGTCATGCAGTGCCATGCAAATGTCAGAAATGAGCATATTAGACTGTTTTATCTGAATGGATTGCTATCATGGACACATGCCCTTCCTCATCTGGTTCATGGTGTGTGTGAAGAATGGGTAGCTGGGATGGGAGGGCAGTTATTGGATGTTTTAGATGTTTTTTTTAATATACCAGGTGTGCCATAATTTTCCTTATTTTACTATTAACAGCCCTATGATGTGCATTTTATTATCTTCCAAAGGGAATTCAAAAAGGTATTTTGTTCCTTTGATATTTATAATGCAAAGACATTAGATCTCCTGATTTCAAGGTCTAAGTATAGTGGAATTAGGGTCTGGGATTTTACCTGTGTGTAAGCTAATAAGGTAGATATTTACTGTTTCATGGGTGGTAGCAGGAGTCATGAAAGTCCTGAGTCAGAGACAGAAACTTATATTACTCAGCATAGGAAGCAGCATGAGCTTCATGTTTATATAGATATCCCCTGTCCCCCAAGTCCCACGGTGGACGTAATACCTGGTTTGGCGACTTTACTTCTGTTGAAGCAAGGCTGTCTTTGTTCCATCCCTCAAGATTGCTGTAAACACACTTCTGAGACAGGACTTGGGTAAAGGCTTCCCAGCAGCCATGTGCAGAAATACTCAGGGCCTGTGGTGGGTTGCCCCTGCCAACCAATAAATTCCATAATTGATGTGTGTGTATGGAGTTGTGGTTGGTAGTAGGGGAAGATCAAATGATATTTTCCACCTACGGTGTGCTTTGAAGTAAGGAATGGTCTTTGCCTCACCCATATTTCTTGGTACCTTTTCCTTCCTTCCTTTTTTTCCCCCAGTGAAAGAGGCCGGAGAAAGGCTGTCTTCTGCTGAGCATGGGGTGTAGGAGAGGTGGAGGTGGAGTGCTGACCTTGAGGAAGGCCAGGCCATTTTGATCTGAGGCCTCTACTGAAGGGTTTAAATATTGTATTGATGGTGCATAACGAATGATCTCAGATTTAGCAGCTTACAGTGGTCTCCATTTATCATCTCTCAGTTCCCTAGGGCAGAAGTCTGAGTAGGCTTGGTAGGATTTTCTACATAGGGTCTGGGCCAGGCTCTCTCTCATTGGAAGAGTCCAGGAAAGCATGTGTTTCCAGCTCAGATTGTTGACAGAATTCAGGGTATAGGCTGAAGTCTTAATTCCTTGCTCGCTGGCTGCTGAGTATAACTTTCAGCATATAGAAGCTTCTCACATTTTGCCAAACTTTCTCCATCTTCAAGCCAGCAGTGGTGGACTGAATCCTTTGTGTGCTTTGAATTGGACTTGTTCTTTTCTTTTCCCTTTTGGTGGCACCCCAGGGGTGCTCTCCTATGAACTATGTCCCCAGCTCTTTTTTGTTTTATTTTGAGGCAGGGTCTCACAAAGTTGCTGTTACTGGCCTCTAACTTGTGATCCCCCTGCCTAAGCCGTCTGAGTTGCTGAAATTATTAGGTGTGTGCTACCATGCTCAACTTGAATCTAACTTCCTTCTATGGTGCCAACTGGAGAAAATGTTGCTTTCAAATGAATCATGGCACAGTAGTCTGCCCTGAATAATGTCCCTGTCTTAACATCAGCTGATCACAGTGGTGTCTAGATTACTGTTTGAGTAACCAAGAGTGGAAAATCACAGATGGCCATCTTAGAATTCTGTCTGCTGCACATGTTGCAATTATATTTAGTGCCACTGATGTTTTAACTCAGAACTGCCCATACAGAACTCAGATGTAGAAATAAGTAGACACATTGCTTTGGACATGTCTGTTATCTGACAGAACCTTCTGTCCTTTGCCAATGAACTCTGGAAGTGGAATTACTGGCCAATTCAGAGTGGCAGGTCTAGGCAAGATAGTTCGTCCCAAGCAGTAGAGAAGATACATGCTCCTGTCTACAAACCTGTTAGTGCCTGGTGGGGTTCCAGTCCTCTATCTGGTGTACCTGCTTCTGGAGTTGGAACATCTAGTGGTAGTGGTGATATTACTTTGAAAGGATGATAAATTTAATGTTTATTTAAACATCCTCCTCCCAGCCCCTATTCAAATTCTCAAGAGAAATAGTATTGTTTTTTGAGCAGAAATTATCATTTGCTGGTTACTGGTACATCTTGGAAATTATTCAGTTCCTGCAGTCTCTGCTTTGTTCTGAGCTTTACTCCTTGTTGGTCCAGCTACCAGGCTGGGGTAGTTCGTTGACAGAGATCCCAGCATTTGGGAACTTAGTTTTCTGAATTGCCCTGTCTGCCCTTCTCTGCTGACAGAGACCGACTGCTCTGAGTTACAGTAGCAGTTGTTCAATGGGACCAGGAAGTTTTGTAGGCAAATATACCTGTGGCTTTGTTGGATGTCATGGCAGAAAATGGCAGAATCATTGTGTTTGCCCTCATGTGTTCTATAGGCCTTGCTTCTGTCTTGCAACAGAGAAAACCAGTCTCTTTCATCATATCATGATTATTTCGCTGTACTTACAAAAACCCTTGGTAAGGGGGCTGGAGCAGTGGCTTGGTGGTTATGGCACTTGCCCAGCATGCACAAGTACATGGGTTCAAACCCCAGCACCCACGTACACAGCTATGTGTCAGAGCAACGAAAGCCATGTGAAAAACTCAATAAAAATTGATTTTCTCTGTCTGTCTCTCTCTCTCACTGTCCTCTCTTAAAAAAATAAATAAATAAATAAACCTTGTTAAGAGGTGGGAGGAAGCTAGGGCATTGCACCATAATATGCTGATTGGGAAAGAATGACAGGAGGACTTGCTGAAATTCAAATTGCCCTATCAGGGCAACTAAACCTCATGGATTATGATTTTTATTTAAATTTTTTTTCTGATAAGAAGTGGTAAAGGTTGTCTATTCACTGATGCAACTTAAAACAAAAACAAAAAATCTTATGTTGCAACATGGTGCCTGTCCTTCCTCAGTGTCACTCTTAGGTGGCCATTTCCCTCTAGGTCTTCAGAGTGGGAGGCTCCCAGATGAGGCCAACACTGACAGTTCTGTGGTCACCAAGCAGAAGAGTTGAATGTACGAAGGACAGGGGAAGGGAAGTAAGCAGGATGGAGTCCAGGGGTCTTGAAGCAATTGATAAAATCAAAAGTAGGTGGAGAAACTGAAGCACCAAGGAACAGAAATTCCAGAGTTTTGTCAGTGCCTGAGGTGGGGAACAAGATGGGCTGAAGAAGTAGATTTATGGTGACTTTGGTCAGAGGTGTAAGGATAGGAATGTAGAATTCCATTACTTTTTGGTTGGTGCCTGTGTATGTATGTACATGTGTGTGGGGTGAGCCAGGCTGTGGTGAATGGGTATGAGCACCACAGGCCCAACCTGCATCTTCATCGCTCCCCGCCTGCTTTAGGGCCAGGAGAAGCAACTGGGGCTTAGATCTTCCACATTCTGACACTATCCTGTTCTTTAGAAATGACTAATAGTTAATGGGAATGTCAGTAGACAAACAAGCCCTTTTTGTGCTTTTGCTGAATGCATCTAAGAGTGGAATAGCTTATTAGTCTTTTTTTTTTTTTTTTTGAAGAGGGCCTCAATTTTATTTTTTCATCTGGTTTTTGTTTTTCTGGCACTTAGTTGTGTATATGGTGCTGGGGTTCAAAGCTGTGTCCTCACGCATGTCAGACAAGTGCTCTCCCACTGAGCCACCTCTCCCAATTTATCAGTCTTTGACATTAATAGAGACCAAGTGACTTCACTCCTTTACTCAAACAACAGAAGCTGTCATTTTGTCAGGTTGGCTGGGAGTAAGGCTGTTCTGATTCCTTGTCATATTTTACTCATACCTGTCAGATAGTCTGACTCCAGCCCTGAGCATAGACTTTGGGTTAGCACCTGTTTCAAAACATCCTAGGTGTTCTGACATTTGAGTTTCTGATGATTCAGGACATTATTCCTCTGTATTTCCTTTCCATTGCCAACCCTCTAAAGAACTGTGCATTCAAAAATACTCAGATTGATTAATTTGTTAGTAACTACTACAATTTGAGAAATGATAAATTCAAATGATGAAGGTAGGTGAAAATACAGAAATCAAAGGCCAAGTTAAAAATGAAAGATAATGAATCAGCCTAGCAACGACACATGGTGATTTCATGAAGGTCTTGTCACTATGGCTGTGATAGAGTGGTAGGCTGCTATTGGACTCATTAAATTCCAGCTAGGTAACTGGTGTCCATCCTGGGAGCAGGTGATGCTTGGAAGGAGAATGATGGGGACAGCTGCCTCTTCCTGCTGCATCTGGGAATGATGGCACATTCTAGGACATCTTGAAGCTCTTTGTAGTCTTCAAGACAGAATATTATTGAAGGCCATATATTTTGAAATGTTGCTTGGCTTGCTACAAGAAAGAATCCAATTTCAGTGTGACAGACAGCCTTAGGCTGTTTGACATGTTGAGTGTACTTGGGTCCTGGGCCCTCTTCGCATGTTCTTCTCCATTCTGAGCTCTGTTTTGATCACTCTTCTATTAAAGGCATGGTGCCTAATATATGTTAGCTTTGAAGGATGTATGAAAATGTTTGCAAGAGTCACAGAGAAAAATACTGGTTGCAAATTACACAAAGAAAAAAGCAAAAACAATTAGCCACACAATGAAATAAATGCTGGCCTCTTTAATTGTTAAAATATTGAGAACACCATAGGTGAGAGTTTCCTCTGCCTCACAAGGGTTCCTAAGCACATAATGATGTAAAGGAGTCAGCTAATTCTATTTTAAATGAGTTGCTGACCACCAAGCAATTTAAAAGGAAAATTAGAAAAGTCAGAGATACGGGATACACACATTTTAACATGTGTGGTTTGATAACACTGACAAAAGGCTTAGAAAGCTCAACTGTCCGAGCTATCTCATTGTCTTACCAAGCCACCTCCTCAATCTTAAAGCCTCAGCAGTTCCTGAGGGAGTCCCCCAAACCCCTTGATACACCCCCTGCTACCTGTTATAGACCCCTGAGCCCCATGGTTGGCACTAACTACATTATTAGTTCTTGCTTAATGTTCCCTGGTGAGCTGTGATAATAGGAACTGGGGACATCTTTTAAGGTTTGGTGTGGCTATGATCTTAAAATTCTTTTTTTTTTTTTAATCCTTTGTTTTAAAAAGTAAATTATTTATGAGAAAAGCTTTGGTTTTTCTGAATTTCAGAAGAAGAGAATTATGCAAATACCACAAGCTTAATAGTTGGACTATGGTTGAATCAGCTGTGTGATTGCACTCGCCCTCCATCATGCTGACCCTCTGTCCCTTCATCTGAAAATGGGAAATATTTACTCACACCACACACTGGTATTGGGAGAGTTTCTTAAGCATGATGGTTGTGATTAGAGTCCTTTGGATTGTTCACTCCTTGGGGAAGATTCCAAGCAGCCTTCTACCTCACAGGTTAATGTCAGTGTGAGTCACAGGGCTTATCTTTACATCTAGTACTTGAATGTGCTCAGAAAGCTATGACACCCGGAGGCAGCTTGAGGTCACACTGCCCCATGACAGATATGACAGGGTTAAAAAGAAGGCCCAGGGGTGTCCTAGTAAGTTCACTGTGTTCCAGCTTGGATGCTGGCATCCATCCAGCACGAGTAGAGTGACTCGCCTGGCTGAACTCAGGACGGTCAGACCCTACAACATGTGCACTAAACATTTGTAAGGAACTACGCCCTCTCCCACTAAGAAACAAAACCTGTAGTTACCAGTCCTGAAAGTTTGTGTCAGCCTACCTTTCCCATAGCATTTCTGATGCTGCATGGAATGTCAAGTAACAGAAAAAGTGAGACAAACCAAAGGCTTTGACATTTGTCTTCCACCTATGCTTGAGCAAGTTACTCAGTTTTTTAAGCCTCAGTTTCTGTCAGGATATGAATAAAACCTGTAAAATTAAGCATGCATATTGCACATACTGGCAAATGGTAGGCATTAATAGTCTTCGAGTTGCCATATTGACAGATGGTAGAAAAAAGATTAGGGCTTTTAAGCTCTAAGATATTAGAACAGGTATAAAAGTGGGTTTAACTTAGGTAAGTTCTAAGGCTTTGAGATTGGGTAGAATGCTGTTGCTAATGAGAAACTCAACAAATTGACTTAAATTAAAAGGATATATAGGTTTTTGTAACTGAGGAGTTCAGTAGTTTATTTGTCTTCAGGTATATCTGGATCCAGAGAATTCAAATAATATCAGAATTCACCTCTGTCCCATCACTCAGTTCTGCTTTCTTCAGTGTTGTCTGCCTTCTCCAGCAGCATGGTCTTTATAATCCTGTTCTTTATGCAACCCTAATGGACCAAGAAAGCTTCCTTACCCATACTTTGAAAAAAAAAAATGTTTAAATCCTCCAGAATTGCATCTCCCTCTGCTAAAGAGTGCTCTCTTTGACCAAAACTGGGTTTATTTTAATCTTTGGAATGGTAATGGTGTCAGTCTCATCCAAATTATGTGGACTAAGAAGGAAGGAAGAGATGACTCTCAAAGGAAAATCTAAATGCTTTTACAAAGAAGAGAATGGATATGAGGTAAGCAGAAAATAGGCGCATTGCCTAATTTCCTAGATATTCTCAAAAAGGTGCCCCACACTACAATCTGCCTACTACCATCTTTCACCATCCAGAGTCTTCCACCATTATGCAAGGGGTCACCATTTTGGCTAGTGGTGTTCTTGGTCTGGACAGGGGATCACTACCCTGAGTGATTACCCAGGGGAGAAGTAATGGCCAATCCTGGGTGTTGGAGCAGCATGTGGCCAGAGGCCATGCTAGGAGGAGAGATAGGGGCCTGACAAAGGGGAAGAGTCCCCAGGTAAATTCAGTTGATGTTCTCCGTGGTAGATCTGCTTTTCACATCCTCTGAGAAGGCAAATTGAAGAGGAAGTGGGAGTGGAGAGGAGGACCAGGACTTTCTCTCCATTGCTAGGAATAAAGAAAATGGTAAATAAATTCAATATAAAGAGTTACCTGTGGAAGAGCAATGAGGACATATCAAAGTGATGACAGGGGACTGGGGCAGGAGCATGAGAGGTTTTTCTCTTATTTCCAGATAATTTTCACTATTTCATTTTTGCAGTTATACATATTTGCACATATATGCTAATATCTTAGGCACAACTTCTGTAATTTTTCATTAATTCTAAGGCAAATAAAGAGTAAGGAATCTCTGTTGTCCCACTGGCTTGTACCCTCAAAGAAAAACAAAAAATGAAAATCCACAAGCAACTTACTTGTGATGTGACTGAGGAAGGAGGTGCCACGGATGGCAGGATGTCCGCAGGGATGCTGGCCAAGGGGTTGCTTACCTGTCTTCCAGGGCTGGCAGCAGGATTTTCAATTAGAGCACTGAACTCTGCCTCCAAATTAGGATCTCTTTAGACATACCATAGTACTTTATAGAGGATGTTTGATAGGACATAAGCATGCAAGGTATGATAGTGCGCACCTGTAATTCCAACAACTTGGGAGACTGAGGCAGGAAGATCACAAGTTCAAAGCCAGCCTCAGCAATTTGGCAAGGCCCTAACAACTTAGTGAGACCCTGTCTCAAAATAAAAAATAAAAAAGGGCTGTGGAAGAGGCTCAGTGGTTAAGTGCCACTGGGTTCAACCCCCAATGCCAAAAAAGAAAAGGAAAGAAATAATACTAGCATCGTGGTGTGCTATGCCTGGAAAGGATTAATAGACACTTAGAGAATGCCACAGTCCCCGTCCCAGGCTTCAACAGTCACACTGTATATTAACATTGCAAAAGTTCCCAGAAGTCCTGCAGTTGAAACCGTCTGTTGACCTACCACTTTCAAACTCTCTTCACCGTGAACTCTCCCCACCCTAAAAACAAAAACAAAAACAAAAACACATGTATTAACATCACATAGTGCTTTTATTCTGCCAGTGCTATGGTTGGGAGTTACTGGCCTAGTAGGATTTCTAGGAAAATAGAATATATAAACTTGAATGTTCTTGATTGGGCACTTGTAGGGAACTGGGGTAGAAAATCCAAGCTCATGTTTAACCCATGTCCAGTCCTACAGCATTGACCTCCCTGGAATGAGTTTTAAGTCAATGGCTGCCAGGCCCACCCTGTCCCATACCATCTTCCTTTCTTGTCCAGGCTTCTAGGAATGTGAGGGATCAGGTGTATGATAGGATGATATTTTTAATTATGCTATTATTAAAATGTCCCTGATATTCTGAAAGTCACACTGACCATTCTTCATGGCTCAGAGGCTCAACCTGTCGGTAGAGTTCACTTTGGACCTTTACCAAGAAAAGGTCAGAAGAGTTAGGGAGAAACCCTTTGGAGGGGGAACCACGGAGAAATGCAATTTTCCTTGGAGTCCTGTGGTTGACCACACTTTCATGATCCTCAAAACACCTGGTTTTGTAGGAAAGTCTGTCTGGCACTGTGTTTGCCAGCAGCTATCACTCAGATGCAAGGATGTGGTTTTGAAGGCCGTGGACATGGCTGCTGGAAATGTGAGAGGGCTTAGACCTTATAAGTGGGCTTTTGAAAAGGTACTCTTGTACATAAAACAAGTCCCTGTCTTGAATCTCTGCCAGTTTTGCACCTCTCTTGATTGGCTCTCTAGAAAAGAGCCTGGCTAATACTCTCTGAGTGTCCTTTAAAATGCAGCGTTCACATCCTGAGAGTATGTAAGAGCTGTTGATCCTGCATGCCATGAATACGCTTTTGCAGCTCTTCTCTCGACAATCTGAGGGCTATTTGTAGTCCTGAGTTTTGTCTTTTAGGAGTGCAGAAGGTGAAGGACCAATGAACTTTCAATCAGAACCTTGAATGCAGCCCAGGTTATGAAAAAACAAAACAAGGCCTTGAATTTCCTGTCAACTTACCTGAAAGGAAGAAGAGTAAAAAAGGAAATGGAAAACAACTTCACCAAAGATCAAAGGAGTATGTGGTAAGAACGTTGTTTGTTAACAATACTAAGAAAATAGCTTTGGCCCAGATAAAGGGGGCTATAGAAAGAATAGGAATAGGTCAGTTGCCCCAGTCCCTTGAGGACTGTCCTACTTGTCAGATCTGTTTGCCAGGACTCTGTGCCGCAAGAGGACTGTCTGAACACTGAACACATGATACAGCTTGTACTTCTTGTACAGGACTGACTTCCCAAATGTTTAGAACTATTGCTATGGTAAATAACATATAAATCAGTTTTAAATCATTATTGAATCAGATTTATTTCCTAATCAATAGTACTTTCTTAACAGATTGCTTTATATAAAAATAGATCTATGGGGATAGGCATGGTGGCACACACCTATAATCCCAGCTGCTAGGGAGGCTGAAGCAGGAGGATTGCAAGTTCAAAGCCAGCCTCAGAAAATTAGCAAGGCCCTGAATAACTTAGTGAAACCTGTCTCAAAAATAAAAAGGGCTAGATATGTGGCTAAGGTGTTAAGAACCACTGGGTTCAATCTCTAGTACCCACCTTCCAAAATATGAAAAACAAACAGATCTATGGAAATGTAGGTGTTTAAAAGAGGTCTTTATGCTTTTTAAAAATGGTTGAGAAGGGGCTGGAGTGGTTGCTCAGTGGTTTTGGCGCTTGCCTGGCAGATGCAAAGACCTGAAAATTCAAACCCCAGCACCACGTACACAACTAAGTGTTAGAGCAACTAAGGCCATGTGAAAAACTAAATAAAGTTGTTTCTCCCTCTCTCTCTCTCACTGTCCCTCTCTTTAAACAAAAAAAAAAAAAAAAATGGTTGAGAAGACTGTTACATTGTAAACTTGTTTTCTCCCCAGTAGTAATTTCCAGTTGGTTATCTGCATTGGTAAAGAGATTAATCTGGAAGGTTCTGGAAATTTTGAACTTCGTGACATTAATAATGACTGTCTGTCTGTGTTGGGGAGGGTTAGGAGAGAGAAGGAGGGGGGCAAACTGGAGGTCAGCTGAGTCTCTCTGTTTTGAAATAAGTGCTGCTACCAATCCAGTCAGGGTATTTTTCTCCTCAAAGCAGCTGCCCTCCAAGGTGGTATGTGTTCCTGTCTGCCTTGATTCACATGAACCACTCATTGCCTTATTTATTTCAAAACACTTCCACAAGCATGATCTCATAGCACCTACACAGATGCTTCTAAATTTAGGCTTAGAAAAGCTATGAGATTTACCTGAGGTTGCACGATTAGTGGAGAAACGGTAGCACGAACACTACATTTTGGGTTCTAATAGCTCTGAACCTTTGCATGTAAGTATCAATGGCAATTCATCCCTTGGTGACCTTTCAAATGAGTATTCTCTAAATGACTGTTCAATATTGTAGTGATGGGAAGATGAACACTTAGTGAGGAAGGGGTACAAAGGGCAGCACCCTAATTTGTCTTTTTTTGGGGGGAGTCATAAACAAAAGTCCTGTAGTTAACCAATGCAAATTGACTCACTCAAATATTCCCCCTGGAATGTAGGGTTATTTTTTTCTTCTTCTTCTTTTTTTAGTGTGACTGAAAAGAACTCCAATAGTTTTAAGCAAAAATATGCATTCATATGATAGCATACCGTGTGGTCATTCAATATTGTGAAACACTGAGAATTTAAGATTATGTAGGGGACATCTTAGACCAGGTGACATCTTTGCTAGGATCCCCATGGTATTCTGGGCACACCTGTCTCCGAGCATCACAGCATTTATCTCACAGTGTTTTATTCTTGATTCTTACCCACTGGATTTTAAGGTCCTGAAAGGAACCATGCCGTATCTGTCTCTTTACCCCTGGGGCCTGTGGCCATTTGGCACATTGTACGGTGTGGAAATGGGGTGTCCTAAAGAATAATTCTAGCTTCAATATTTGACTCATTCTTCATTGGCAAAAGTGAAAGCATTGCCCTTTCACCGCTCAAAAGAATCCCGGACCCAGAATTTTATTTCTCTCCTCCATGGGAGTCTCCATGAAAGAGCCACCTCTGGTAACCTTGGATGTACAGTTTTCTTAAACTGGTTGTTCGTTGGCTTTTCGTCACTCTGACAGATACCTGAGAGAAACAACCTAGAGGAGGAAAGATTTATTTTGACTCATGATTTTAGAGGTTTCACTCCATGATTAGCTGGTCAAGGCAGAAACATCATGGTAGAAGGGAAAGCTGTCAGCTTTGGGCAGCTGGGAAGAGGTAGGGGCCCAGGACCAGATAATAGTCCCCAAGGGCGTGTCCCCAGTGACCTGCTTCCTCCAATGAAGCTTCATCTGCCTCCAGTTTCTACCGCCTCCCAGTAGCCCATTCAGCTATCAATGGATTAATCTCCTATGAGGTCAGAGACCTTATAATCACTTTCCCAAAGCCCCACCTCTAAACTTTGCTACACTGAGGGTCAAGCCTTCAACACACGAGATTTTGGGGGATATTCCAGATTCAAACTAAGAACTTGGTTCGGTGTAATCCTGACCCACAGCCCCCTCAACTTCTCCATACGCAGGCACCCAGATTTCCAAGAGGTGAGGGCTTGGGAGGGCTGTTTGATTAGTGAGAACAAAAGCAGGGGCTGGACAGGGCCCTGAGGCATGAGCACAGTGTGTTGAGTGGGGACAAGGGCAGCAGAGATGAGCTTGGGTATTCCTGAGTGCCTGAGTGTTGCTCGCACCGTACAGAGAAGCCTGACCCTGATCCACTTGACCTGTGGGATCTGGGTCACCAAAACCTGTCCGTCCTAAAGAGCCAGCGCAGTTTGCTCCATTTCTTGGTCCTGGCCTCACTTGAACATTAAATCAAATCCCAGTTTAACGGAGCGGTTGCTGGGAAACCAAGGAGTGTGAAGTACCTGCCGTCTCCAGGGAGGCGATTGTTTTGTTCTTCCAAAGCTACAAGGTGCTCCTTGTGCCCTTTAGGTCACTCCTTCCCAGTAGGAAAGTGGCTTCCATGCTCTGCCATCCACACACCCTCCCTTTGATGAGGCTTGGAAATGCACTCATCTCAGCCGCTGCTCCGCTGCTCCGGTAGTGAGCCTGAACCGTCTAGTTTGGCAGGTCCTCCCAACAGGTGGAGTGAGGAGCTTGCAAACAGAAAGACTCTGAAGGAACACTGCTTGAATAACAATTGCCACCTCATTTTTTTTTTCTTTTTTTAAGAGAGAGAGAGTGAGAAAGAGAAAATCAAGCAATTTTATTTAGTTTTTCACCTGGCTTTTGTTGCTCTGACACTTTAGTTGTGTATGTGGTACTGGGGTTTGAACCTGGGTCCTCAAGCATGCCAGGCAAGCGCGTAACCCGCTAAGCCAGCGCTCCAGTTCCACCAGCTCCTCTTTTGAATCTCTCTTGCGGCTCATTGAGACTATTTGTAGCCGAACCATGTAGCCCTCATGTTGAGGCTTGGCACTGGCAAAAGAGAAGGACAGTTCCCATGTTCAACTGCCACATACACTGCCCGGATGTAGGCTAGGAACAGGGCCTTGGATGCCAGCCGATGGATGCTTGCCTTGCTTCCAGCTATGTTGAAGCATGTGGTTTTCGTTGTGTTCTTTTTCCCTCTTGATGCTAGTTGTGAATACTGTCTTCCTCAGATGTGTGAGTCCTTGAAAACCAGGCATTGAACTCAATTCAGTGTTGAATGGCCAGTGTTGACCATAGGCTACTCTATCAGAATTTCCATCTAGGCCTCCAGTTTCCATAGAGCCAAAGGGAAACAAGTTAGGAAAGGGGAGTAGCAGAGTAGGGAAGTGGTCTAAGGACAGCTCTTCTGACTTAAAGAAAATCACAGCGCTTTTGGGAATCAGCAAGTGTAGCAGTTTCTGTACCTAGAACCGTTACCCAAGCAGTGCTTCATGATTGGGGGACTGTCTTAATTTCCTAGGGCTGCCATAATAGAGGAACTACAAACTAAATAGCTTAAAAGAACAGAAATTTATTGTCTCACAGCTCTGAAGCTAGAAGTCCAAAACCAAAGTGTCAGCAGGATGGATTCCTTCCAAGAGCTCTGAGGGAAAGTCTTATCTGTTCCATCCTTCTCTCCTAGCTTCTGGTAATTCCAAACATTCCTTGGCTTGGATTGCAGAAGCAGGCTTTCCTTGGGGCTCTGTCTTCAATGGCTGTCTTATTTATTTATAAGAGAGAGAGGGCCAGTGAAAGGGAGAGAATCAATTTTATGACTTCCTCTTATCTACCTACAACTTCAGTGGGCTCTATTTGCAAGTAAGGTTACATTCTGAAGTGTTGAGGTTAGGACTTCAACTACCTTTGTTAAGAGAACACACAATTCAACCCATAATGGCAACTAAAAACTGAAGTGAGTGGATCTGAAAGGAGTTCTGTGAGTAACTCAAGAATCCCTGCTGAAACAGTGGTCTTGTTAATTCTACAGGAAACTTGACCAAATGCCAAGATATTAGTAAACTCTACATTTCTATATATTATATTAGTTAAGGTTTTGGTGACAAATAATAGAAATAAACTGATATTAATCAGGTATGTTCAAGTCGCATGTCATGGAAACAATTCTAACTGGCTTAAAGAAAACAACAATAAAAGAAGCGAATTGGCTTATATGACCAGGAAAGTCTAGGAATGGATCTAGCTTTAGGCAGGGTAAAATCTAAGGCACAAATGATATCTTCAGAGGTCTCTCTCTCTAACTTTTGAGTTGGAGTGTCCATACTTGGTTTCATTCTGCAGACAGGTTTCTTTACAAAGAGGATAAAATGATGGCTGAACATGCTAAACACATCATCTCAATTGCCACCTAGCAGAAAGAAAACTTTTTTCCAACTCCCCATATCAATCTTAGGGAAGACAATGATTAACCTTGCTTGGGTCATGTGCCCATACACAAACCAATCATTGTGGCCAGGAGGATAATGTGTCCTGATTGGCCAGGATAAATATGCTTGCTCTTGAAGGGAGTATTGTTCTACTAGGTTGGACTCCTTGAAAAGTGGGGGAAGCATTCCCTACGTAAACCAAAAGGAGTCGGGAGGGGAACACTATTAGACAATATACTATATATAATACTACTATATAATTCAAGCTAGCTTAAAGAAAAAAGAATGGTTTATTATGAAAGATATAAGGGAGTCTCATGGACTACAGCAGAGGGATACACCTAGGCCTTAGACAAGAACTTGAAAGCTGTTAGGACCCTGGCTGCTTCTTTCTGCTTATATGCTTCGTTCCTCTCTGAAATCCTCCTTTTCCTACGTATTCTACCCAGCGGGAAGAAAGTAATTTCCCAACAATCGCCTAGTTTTTAATTTCCTTCATTTAGAGGACTAGCCTAATTTAAAATTATAGGGAAGAAAACTTATTGGCCCAGCTTGAGTCAGATTCCCACCTCCAAATCAATGTGATCAGAGCAGCAAGGGGCAAATACCAGAAACATGGCATATCCAGAGAAGAAAGATCCAGTAAATACATCAATATATGTCAGATAATCACCCAATAGCATAAGAGATCCCCAGAATCATCTTAAAGACAATTTTATCATAAGACACTCATTTTGCCTATAAAGAAATGGAAGCCCCCAGAAGTTAGACTGACTTAGGATATCATAAGTACATGCAGAGCTGGAAAGTAGCGTGGAGAATCCTCAAAAAATTAGGGATGAACCCACCATATGATCAAGCTATCTCTCTCCTGGGTATTTTTCCAGAGGAGTAAGAATCAACACATTACAGTGACACAGCAAAATCCACGTTCATAGCAGCTCAATTTATAATAGCTAAATTATGGAACCAACCCAGATGCCTCTCACTGGATGAATGGATCCAAAAATTGTGGTATATATATATACCATGGAGTTCTACTCAGCAATTAGAAATATGATATTGCAGCCTTTGAAGGTAAATGGATAGATATGGAAGAAATGTTGAGTGAAGTTAGCCTAATCCACAGAGTTAAGGGTCAAATGTCTTCATTCATCTGTGGAGGCTGGAGCTGGACCCAGGCCTGTGTCAAAGGTAATCAACCTCATGTATTAGACCCAGCAAAAGTATAGTAACGCATAACCTAGGGCATACATAGATATGTATTGAGAAGGAAGAGGGAGGGGTGGGGAAAGGAAAACGGTGGGAGAATAAGGTGGGATCTAGGGGGTAAATCTAATTTAAGAATATATACATATATTGTTACTTTGGATGCAGTTTTGATTGTACAATAACTATTATTCTTAATAAAATAAAAAAAAACTTAAAAATAAGTACATGCAGAGGCCACATAAGGACTCAGAACAAGAGTCTAGGCTGCAGGATTTCCATTCCAGTTTCTTTTACAATTCCATGTTTAGGCTTAATAATTTCCAATTATGTTAGTCAGGTTTTGGTCACTGTGACCAAAATACTTGACAATGACAACTTAGGGGAGGAAAAGTTTATTTTGGCTCATGGTTTCAGAAGTTTAGTTCATGGTTGGCTAACACCATTGTACTGGGTCCAAGGTGAGGCAGTATATCATGGTGGAAAGGCTAGAGAAGCTGCTGCATTTATGGTGGCCACGAAGCAGAGAGAGAAAGCAGAAGAGACCAGGGGGAAGATGAACCCTTCCAGGGTAAGCCCTCAGCGATCTGTCTCTTCCAGCCATGCCTCACCTGCCTATAGTTACCACCCAGCGAGACCATTCAAACTAGAGTGGACTGATTAGGTTATAGCTCTCATAATCTAATAATTTCACCTCTGAATATTCATGCATTAGCATAGGAGATTGTAGGGAATACCTCATGTTCAAAACATAACACCAAGGTTCTAATTTATAGAGAAAAGTAAAAAGAAACAAATATAACCACACGTATACACCATTGCCAAACAGGAAACCTGCTTGGCTCCTTCACAGTCCTTTCTCTTCTTGCTCCCTCTGCCTGGAATGGGCCTCCTACTTCTCCTATTCAAACCCTAACTTAGCTAATTACTACCCATCTTTCAAAGTTCATCTCAACTGTGACCTGCTCCAAGCAACTCTGCTGACCTCTGAGTAGGTCAGTTTTTACCCTGTTGTGTCTTTTCATAGTACTTGCATTCTTCCCTGTCTTTTATCATTCAATTTATTAAGTATGAAAATGTGCACTTTATTTTTATTTTTTTTAAAGAGAGAGGGACAGTGAGAAAGAGAGAATCAATTTTTATTGAGTTTTTCACATGACTTTCGTTGCTCTGACAGTTATGTACGTGATGCTGGGGTTTGAACCCATATACTCACGAATCCTGGGCAAGTGCCATAACTGCTGAGCCACCACTTCAGCTCCAAAAATTTGCACTTTAATAGCTGGGTTACAAAAGGTACAGGGTCCAAGACTATATGTTACCCTCCATGCATTCGGCATGCTTCTCAGAACATGGTAGGTACTTGGCGAATGTTTGTCGGGAGACCAAGAAGAATGAAACATGAGAGAATAAGAAAGAGAGAGGCTCAACCTTCACTTTTTCTGTAGGAGGAAAAGTTGTCTTCTTAATATTGTGAATCCTAAGAAATTAGGAAAAAATTTCTGAGACGAAAGCTATGCTAGAATTAAACTTTGGCCTCAATAATTATGATAATGGTTTACATTTTTGAGTTTACTATCTGCCAGGCTCAGGACTAAGTGTGCCATCCTTAATCCTCAGATGTAAACTCTTTAGAGTCAGTACTATAGGCACTGAGCCTGGCTGTGAACAACATTAAATGAACATCCTGTCAAATTTGTGGTCTCAGATCCTGGGGCATGTTTAGCACATGGTGGTCATGGATGTGAGGTTCTTAGAGGCAGCCAGAATCATACCCACTCCCTGTGGTTCCAGAGCAGGGGTGTGTGGGATTTGTGGGACTTGTAGGAAAGCACTGTCTGGTGTTTTCATAGGACACTGTACTGCCTGAGCAGCTTTAGAAAGGCTAAAGGAATTTTCTGGCATGCTTCAAGCTGAAATAACTGATTTTTGCTTTGGGAAAAAAAACTGTTGGTTGGTGGACAGAGCAGCTTCTATTTCCTTATAAATGAAAAAAACAACAACCTTGGAATACACAGTCACCCAAAAGACTCAGTTTATCAGAATTTTCTGCTTCTGTTCTTTCTAAGTGGGTACTTTACTAATAATGCTTTCCACCAGAAACTGATTACATTTTCCCAAACCCATTGGTGTCTGACATAATGTGTTATATGGCTGCAACAAAATACCATAAACTGGATGGCAAAAGAAATTTATTTGTTAGCGTTCTGGAGACTGGAAGTGAGATCAGGTGCCAGCATGGTAGGTTCTTGTGAGGGCCATCTTTCAGGTTGCAGATTGATAATTTCTTACTATATCATCACATGGCAGAAAAAGAACTGAATAGATCTCTGGTCTTGTATTATGAAACCAGTATCACTCAGGAGAGGGCTCTACCCTCATGACCTCATTACTGCCTAAAGGCCCCTTCTTCAAATGCAATCACATCAGGTTGAGGGTTTCAATTTATGAATTTTAACAGGATATTAACCTTCAGGTCTTAACAGAATGCAGCCTAATCTGAGGTGTGGATATGAGGGGAAGGATAGTGTGAGATAAGATTAGAAAGCTAGATAGAGAACAGCCCATAGGGGTCTGTTGGCTAAGGATTTTTTTCTTTCTTTTTTTAAGAGAGAGAGGGCTGAGAAAAAAAAATTTATTTATTTTTTCAACTGGCCTTTGTTTTCCAACACTTAGTTGTGTGTGGTGCTGGGGTTCAAACCCTCATACCTGCCAGGCAAGTGCTCCAACTGCTAAGCCACCACTCCAGCCCTTGGCTAAGGTTTTAAAGGGTTTGTGATATGATCTGATTTGTAACTTTACAAGACTATGCTTACTTTACAGAGATTGGTCTGTTTGCAGGTTCAGAATAGATGTGAGAGACCACACGGCCCCAGTCAGCTCCTGTAGAGCAATTAGTCTCTTTTGTTCACACCCAGTATGACAGCCTTGGGCTTCTTCACCAGTCCCTGGTCCAAACAACTGCTGCTAAGGTAATGTCTTTGGCTTCACCTGACTGTCATGGCATAATCCATAGAATTTAGGTAGGAAAGAATGAGTTTGGTTGACATTTTTGAGTGTGTTTTGCAGTAAGCCCCTAAGTTACACCTTGTCCAATAATTTATTAGATTCCTAATTTACTGAGCATCTGTTCCAAGTCCTTTTTTCCTTTTCAAATGTAGGATCTCATATGAGCCTCACCCTTGAACTTGGTTCTGTCATTACTCTATTAGGTCTGGGGTAGGGTTCTGCATCAGGTTCAGTGCAGGAAATGGAAACCATTCCAGCTTTTTCGAACAGAAAGGGATTTAGAATAAGGAATAAGGTACTCCCGGAGCCTTGGAAGGGCTGGAGGAGATAAAGCCCCTGGGGTCTGCTCACCATTGTCATTCTGTTACTGTTTGTCAGGCTCTCACTGTTGTCACCGCCACCCACCCCACATCAGAGTGTGGAGTCTGACCATTGCCAGACTGTCATTTGCCAGAGTCTGTTTGTTGCCCAAAGCTCCATGGAAATGGCAAGGTGGTGCTGCTTTCTTTCCACTTTCCAAGTCTTGCACGGTTTGGATCCAGAAGCCTGAGTGCAAAGGAAAATATTGTCAGATTTCTAACCTCTCCACAGAGGAGATGAAATAGTTTGAAGGAGCCATGCATGAATATATTATACCCTTTTACCAGCTGGTAGATATTTACATTGTTCCTAGTTTGGGGCTACTATAAAAATAGCTGCTTATGTCTGTTATTTAATTATTTTTTTAAAACAAGTACCACAGGTATTTCTGATTCAGGTGGACCACATTTTGAGAATCACAACTCTAACACAAAGAACTGAAACCTAGAAAGATTAACTCCATTGTCCAAAGCCACATAGCCAAGAAGTCTTTGATTCAAGGTGCACTTAAGAGTCCATGCTCAAGCTGGGCGTGTGGCACATTACTTGTAGTCTCACCTTCTTAGGAGGCTGAGGTGGGAAGATCACTTGAACCCAGAGTTCTAGGCAAGTCTTGGCAACACATATAGATTCCATCTCAAAAAACAAAACAACACAACAAAATGTAGTGCGCTCATGCTCTTCCCACTTGTAGACTATACCCAGGAAGGATAGCTTTGAAAACAAGACACGTGTCATATTGCTGCATAAAAAGACAACCACACTTTGACTTCAACAATAATTATATCTTACGATTCTGTGGTTCTGGCGGGGTTGTTCGGTTGGCCTTGCATGGGCTCTTCTAACATAGCATTTGGCAGGCAGGTCCGCTAAATGCTGGCTTATCTCAGGTGGTGAGGCTTCTTCTTCCATGACTTTTCATCCTCATGGAGTCTTGACCAGGCTTCCTCTCGGGGTAGTAGCAGTATTCTAAGAAAGTGGCAACATGCAAGCCCTCATGGAGCCTCTGCTTGTCTCACGTTGGCCAGGTTCCCATTGGCAAAAATAAGTTACATGACCAAGCTCAGATTCAGTGTAGAAGGGATTATCCTAGGGATTCATTAGGTGAGTGATTCATTTGGCGCCATTAATGGAACAATCTACTGTAGCTGAGCAGTGTATGTTTCAGAGGCAATCGGACCTAAGATGGGGACAGAGCTAGGCAGAGCCAGGGAGTTAATAATAATATTAAAGAAAACTTTAATGGTGCCAGAAAGGGTCAAAAGAAATACTCTTTGAAGGAAGGGTCTGTGCTACCCCTAGTCATCTTTGTGAATCCCACAGCACTCAAGGGGTTTATGTGCAGAAAGTACTTGGGAAATATTTGCTGAGTTGAATTCAAGTATCAGTGATTCATTGGGGATTAGAGGAAGGATGGATAAATTATAACACTCTAAATGAAGGCAGAACCCTTAAGCATAGCAGTATAAGTGGTAACAGGAGAAAACATTCGAACAATGAGACTAGAAGAGAGAGACATGATAGCACGCGTTTAACACATGCTCTAAGTTACACTTTTCAACTGAAGTTTGCTTGCTGTGGTATGTAAGGGGCTAGAACTGTGTTTCTCAAAACCTGGGCTATCAGAGCAGCATGGAATACTTAAGTAGGTGGTTAGAAGTAGCTGATAGAAGAGTCTGGTGGGTAGGCCTGAGACAATAAAATATTCCTCATTTCATGGTCTTCTATAACCTCTAAGGGAATATAGAACTCAGTGCCAACCCAAATGAAGGCTAGTAAATATGATAAGTGTCCCAGTCATATATTCTTGCCCTTAGTGCTTCAGTACAGTCCACAATATCTAACTGCCAGCACCTGAGTGTTCTGCCTGGGGAGTTTCTTTCCAATTCCCATTGTAGAGGGAATTGTTCTCAACCACAAATGGACAGAAGTTGGTATAGAATATTCAAACCAAACTAATCATTCATTATAAATCGAAAACTAGAGTCCCCGCTATCATACTAATCAACATATAGGGAGTTTTGCTGAAAAATGTATAAGTCTACAGTTTTGCTAATGGCCTTCTACTTAGAATTATTCAGGTGAAGATTAAGGACTATGTCCTTATATTTCTGCAGCTGCCTACAACCTGAGCTCCTGGCTCCAATCTTGTTTCACTTCAACCCACTTTCCATACTTCTGAGTGCCCTTTGAAATGCAAATGTGATCATTAAGTTTTGTGAGGACAGTGATGTTTCTTATCCTCCATTGTGTCTTCAGCACCTCACAGACTGGACAGTATGGGAACCTCCTTGTTCTCAAATAGGTTATCTGCCAAAATTTCTCATGGAAGTGGTCATTTGGAATTTGGCCATTATAATGACAGATGTTTTTTAGCTTGCTGGGGTAACTTAAAAACCAAGTTCCCCCACGATGTAGCCTAACTGGAGTCCCAAATTTCTTGGTATCCTCCAACAGAAAGCCTAAAGTTAAGGAGGGAGGAAGAGGAAAGGAAGAAAGATACATCTCAGGAGCCATTTGGAATCAAATACTTCGTTAAAAACTTTTTTTTAAAAAAAACCTTCCATGTTTGTACTCCTCTGTTACTGTGTGAGAAACTTCCCTGGACCTGTGTCCTGCCATGCCCCACTCCTTACAGTGGCAGCCCTGCTCTCACCCCAGGTTCCTCTACTTTTTTCCATTCTACCAATCACAATGTCAACCCTTTTTGTTTTGACAAGTAATGTCAAGAACTAAGAGCAAAGTGATGTAATTGAGTGAATTCTCATTCCAGATGGATTTTAGTAGGCTTTTAACCTTCCTAGAGATATTTTCATTTTTCAAAATCTGTTTATCTTAAGTGAGTCTCTCATTAGCAGAAAGCACGATAACAAGATAAAGAGGGAAAAATGATGAATAATTTAGGGCAGGTACTCTTGCCAACTTTTAAGTCTTTTTAAAGATTATCCCCCTAGTGTTACTGAAAGTGCAGTCCTTGTATCGATGCCAATACAATAACAAGGACATGTTTTCTTTTTGTTGTTTTTTGTTATTGTTGTTTTTTTGAGAAGGACAGTGAGAAAAAGAGACAGAAGTAATTTTTGAGTGTTTCACATGGCTTTTGTTGCTCTGACACTTAATTGTATACGTGAGTGCTGGGGTTTGAACCCGTGTACTAGCGCATGCCGTGCAAGCACCGTAACCACTGAGCCACCATGCCAGCCCCAAGGACATGGTTTTGATAAAAAGGAAAAAGAAGTTTTATTGCTTTACGAGCAGAGGAGAAACACTAGGTACTCCTGTCCCAGAGGTTGTGATTCTGCCCATCAGGGGGAACAGGGAATTTTTAAAGAGATGATTCAAAGGCTACATTCCAAGTGTTTTCTGTAGTGAGTTTTAATTCACTTGTTTATTTGGGAGGTTCTCATTTCTGAGATCCTCTGGCGTCATCCCCCAAATCTGAATTACTTCCTTTATGTGGTGGGTATTACTCAAGGAAAGATAACTCTGCTTTGGATGGGAAAGAAAGGTAATCCTGTTTCACTGAAGATTAGGAAGGGGGTAAGATTAGGGAGGGAGAAGGAAAGGAAGAAAAAGAAACATGCCCCTTTAAAAAATAGTCACAGGGGCTGGAGCGGTGGCTCAGCGGTTTCGGTGCTTGCCTGGCAAGCACGAGGACCCGGGTTCAAACCTCAGCACCACGTACACAACTGAGTGCTGGAGCAACTAAGGCCATGTGAAAAACTAAATAAAGTTGTTTTTCTCTTTCTCTGTCTCTCTCACTGTCCCTTTCTTTTTATTTAAAAAAAAAAAAAAGTCACAGGGCTGCAGCGCTGGCCTGGCGTGCGCAAGGATGCAGATTCGAACCCCAGCACCACGTACACAACAAAGTGTCAGAGCAATGAAAGCCACATGAAAAAATGAATAAAAGTGATTCTCTCACTGTCCCTCTCTCTCTCTTAAAAAATAAAATAAAAAAATAAGTCACAATGGCAGAGCAGCAAGGACTATATTCAAAGGATAAAGTGGACCACTGTTCCTCTAGGACTAATCATCCAGATTATTATAGCATTTGGTTCTTTAAATATCCCCATCCCCCGTTTCCACTTCTTTTTCCTCACAATTTTTTCCATAGGCCTGGTTGAGAAGAAGACATTGCAGTGAACACAGCCGTAGCTGAGAAGGCCTATAGTGGACGCTTCCTCGTGGAGGAAGCTGATTTGCTCCATCCCCATTGTTTTTCCCCAATAAGTGCGTACCTTTAACCTGACTCTGTCTTTAGGGACACTTGAACCAAGCATAACACCAAAATGTGCTCAATACTCAAAAAGCAAGAACCAAGAGAATTAGAGGGAATTCCTAACTGGACAGTGGGGATTTCCAGTCTGACATTTGTGTTTTCTGTAAGTCTGCGTTTTCAAATGAGTTTATGTTTGGCTACTACTACAAAGAACTCTGACCAGGGGATTTTTACTTTTGCAGCTGCAGGAAAGGAATTAGATTAGAAAAGATTGAAGTGATACTTGCCCAAGGTCACAGTGTCCTGGAGGAGTTCCTAAAGAGGAGAACCTTGACTCGGGATGAGTGGGGTCCTTGGTGTATGCGACAGAGAAGAATTTCAGCACTCACCAATCAGAGACATATATTTATTTAGGAAAGCAGATGCACATTCAAGGGGAAATGTGGCTGTCTCAAAAGAGATGCTTTTCGGGATAAAGCAAAGAATAAACTTTCAAGGCCATCTCCAAAGGGAGAGACAGAAAACCCTTAGTCTGTGGTGATGATATTTATAGGGAGACAGTAGCTGGGGGTTGAGCTGGAGGTGGAACTAGGGTGGATTTTCACAATTTCACACCAGTTTTTCAAGTGCTTGCTCATTGCACTCGTGTTATTTTTTGCAGGAGAGGGTATGGATCAAGGGCACTAGCAAAGGGCCCAGGCTGGGTTGCTCAGGAATGCTTGTTTTGCATTTCAAGGGTTCATGAGTGTTCCCTGCATTCCAAAGGCTCCTTGGGCACTTTTCTTTTGAGACTCAAGTCTATCTTTCTTTTTCCATATTACCAAATTCTTTTCTCAACAGCAACTAGTTAAAAGAGAGCACATCTCCTGTCTTCTAATCCTCTGTTCTTTTGGCAAAAATTGGGTGCTCTGTGTACTACAAAGTTTGCCTAATAAGCTTTAAGATTAGCTCTTTCCCCTTGAGTTACAAAAAATAAATTAATATTTATTGCATTTTCCCATTGACTAAGATAGAATTTCTGAAAGTGTATTGTTCCATTGAACACTGATTATTTTACAAAGGGTTTGAAATGCAAAAGTGTACTGTTAGGTCAGTTTCAGGCAGTTGGATGGGGGCAGGGCATCAGGTACCCCACATATGTGAAGGAACAACCAATGAGACACTGGCAGATAAACCCCAATGGTGTCTCGCAACCACCGGATGATTGATGGAGTCCCCAGTCAATCCCTGAGGGACACAGGATCCCCCAGACTTCTCCTGCCCATCCCAGACTATAAAGTCACTGCCCAACTGGGGCTATGGGTGACTTCTCCAACCTGTTCTCACTCTGACAGGCTGGTGAACCTCGCCCGAGAGCCAATTCCCAGTAAAAAAAGATATTACTCAGCCCCTTTTAGGTCTGACTCCTTTTTGACCATCTGTGCCTGATTTTTACATTTAGTGCTGAATCCTGGGAGGATTTTCGGGCCTCCCTTACCAGGATTGAGGTTCACCCTCTCCCACAGATGAACCAGGAAGCTCCTGCACTGCTTTGTATCTCTTCATCCAGGCCAACAGAAGTGGGGTAAGTTCCAGTTACACTCTCCATTATGGGGGTCTGTTTGTAAGTCACCCACGCACCACAGACTCCCACTAGTTCTGTTCAGGACTCTAGCAGACTGTGGAGACGCCCCAGTCTCTGGCTGTCCCCACCCATTCCATTCCAGGCCACCATAGGCTGAGCCAAGTTCCTGGCCTCCACCTGCCCACTTTCCGTTCCTCAGGTAAACATGACCGGAATTTGGGACTCCTGTTAGCCCCTGAGTAATGCTGAAAGGCCATGGGAAATGCCAAGTCCTCCCTCTACCTAAATTGTACTAAATTAAGACTCTCTCAAGACTTACACTGTAAGTGACTGGTCTTTTACTCGACTGTGTCCTGGCCTCAGTACACTTTAGACAATGGCTCCAAATGGCCTCCAGAAGGAACTTTTGACTTTAAAATCCTCACTGATTTGGGCAATTACTGTCGCCAGACAGAGAAATGGTCAGAGATGCCTCATGTTCAGGCCTTTTGGGATTTGTGCTCTTGTCCTCCCTCCTTCTTAGGTCAGTCCTCTTCCTCCTCCCCTCCTGCAGCTATAGTTCCTCCACTCTTTTCTCCTACAGCTATGGCTCTTCCAAACCCTCCCACCTCATTCCCTCTATATCTACCCCAATCTGTAAGCAACAGAGGGGGCCTAACCTCCACTGGGTCCCCCTCTCCACAGGTTTCTCCCAAATACATCTGTGTTACTGTTGAGCTGCCACTCTCCTCTTTTTATTTCCTTCATTTTTCATCTCTTTTCTTACATCAGTGGTGCCAAGATCTGTTTCCTGTTGGTTTTCTCTATGTGTGCATACCTGTACTGTGTTTGTCTATGTATGTGTTGTACGTTATTTCAACATGGTAGCACATTGGCTTAAATGAGTGCTCATAAACTAAATTTTTAAAAATGGATCCAAATGACTCTCTATTCACGTGACTCAAACATTTGAAGAGACTCGATTTAAATTGGTTAAACAGGAGTAAAGATGTTTTTGAAATTCCTGACCCACATGTTTTTCCAGGTGGTCAATCAATAGAATACTGATTTCTCTAAAGTTAAGTTTAACATTCATTGCTTGTAGGATTTTTCTTCAACAGAGGAGAAACACCTTATGCTGAATATCTAAATGGGAAAAATTTAAGGTTGTTTTCTGGATCTTCACTAAAAGCAAAATCGTTAAGAATTAAAATTCTAACAGGTGTAACCAGTATACAAAGGGTACAAAATACTTGAAAGAGGCAAAGATCAACTTCAAAAATGAAACTCTTAATATTTGTCAAGAGCTCTATCTTGCCTGAGCTAAGACTCAGCCTCTCACTTTATGGTTCCAAAGTAAAATTAATTCCTTGTATTTTCCTTATAAAATTTAAAACTGTTGCTTATTAGTGTTTTGTAGAAGTACTACTTCTAGTAGAAAAACCTGAATTAAAACACATAATCACCTACAGGACAGATAAGATATAATACTAATTGTAAGCACTGTTATTGATCCTCATTAAACAAGAGGG
This sequence comes from Aplodontia rufa, assembly GCA_004027875.1. Classification (NCBI taxonomy): domain Eukaryota; kingdom Metazoa; phylum Chordata; class Mammalia; order Rodentia; family Aplodontiidae; genus Aplodontia; species Aplodontia rufa. The sequence continues at coordinate 24,072 of PVKS010007855.1, read as the reverse complement.
GTAACTATAAAACTGTAACAGCATTTCCAATTAAAGACTGGTGAAACTGGCCTGCTGGATGTTTAACTCCAAATCAAGGAGACAAAAATTAAGATAAAGGGTTAAGGAAAATAGTCAATATTTTTGCCCTTGCCCTGTTTGGTCAGCAAAACTTGGGACAATGGGACTTATCTACAGGCTTGACAACTCTGGATAACATTACCTCCTGGTCAAGGGGATCAGGTGACCCTGGAGAACAGAAAGCCACCTAGTGTGCATTCTGCAAAGACAGGAAGGTTATTGGGCAGGGAGATGTTCCTGATGCTTCCAAGCAAAGCCACTTGTGGTCAGTAAGACCCTGATTTATCCTGGCAGATGGCACAACTGGTAGAGGAGCCAAGAGGCTTTTCACAAGTTCCTCAAGAATGACCCTAGCAAATCTCAGCTGACTTTTAGCAATAGATAGGAACAAGATCAATTTTGATCAAGTTGGTCTTAAACATCTGGCAAGAGAATATAACCAAAGCTCACGTGGACATTTAGCAACAGAGACAATGGCTCTTAAAAAAAAAAAAAAGTTACTTGAGTTGCATGCTTACTAGTTCTTTCAAAGGTAAATAAAAGTGGGAGGTTTCACAGCCAAAGGAAATAACCAGACAGAGTTAACACCGAAGAGTATACTGTTTTACAGAAATACATGGGACTACAGCCCAAGGATACATAAGCCATTTTAAAAGCTAAATGCCATCTTTGGAGTGGGTTCCCCTATTTCACAACTCTTCAAAGAACTTTTCTTACTGTTACACTTCCATACCTCAGTACCTTGCAACTGAACCATACAGGTCTTTTCTTCAGGTTTGCTCCTCCAGGATTTTTTTTTTTTTTTTTTAGTGTAATGGCACCTTGACAAAAAACAAAAAACTTAAGTTCCAATATGCCCTTTGCTTTCTGTATGCCCTTCCCTTTAGTTCCTCAGCTGACACAATATAGTGAAGCTGAATTAATCTGGTTTGCTTAGATCCTCTCCCTAGGGTGAAACAGGCCATTTACCTACCAGTGGTGGTCAGACTCTCCCTAGTCTCTTCCCTCACTGCTTCTGTGTTGGGGGCAGGAGGACTTGATTATGCAGTCTCTGCCACCCAGAGGCTAGAACAGCGACTCTTAAGAGGCATTTGAGGCATCTGCTGCCTCCCTGGCCTCCCTACAAAGACAAATAACATCTGTTGCCCAAGTTTCCTTGCAGAACTGCCAAGCACTAAACCTCCTGATGGTGAAGAAAGTAGGAACATGTCTATTCCTAAAAGAGGAATGCTGTGATGACTCAATGAAACTGGGCTGGTCAAGAAAAATGTCGGAACTCTCAGATGTCTGAGGGAGAGGCTTATGCAGCAACAGTCAAATGACCCTTGGCCAGGATGACTAGACTCCACCCTTGTCACCTGGCTGACCCCCATCCTTACTCCCATATTAGTGATAAAACTCCTTCTAATGACTGCTCCCTGTCTCCTCCGGTTAGCCCTAAACCACATGAGCGAGGTCGCTGGAATAACATACAACCAAATGCTCTCACACCCTCACAGCTGCCTCCCTACTGACAAACCAACACCTGAACCTTCCCCTCCCCCCAGCACCCCATAAACAGCAGGAGGTACCAGATGGAAATCGATGCCCTACATCACCAAAAATGTCAGGATGTTAGGTTGGTTTCAGGCAGCTGGATGGGGGCAGGACATCAGGCAACCTATGTGCACAAAGGAACAACCAATCAGATGCTGGCAGATAAACCCCAATGGTGTCTCACAACTGCCTGATGATCAATGGAATCCCCAGGCAATCCCCAAGGGATATGAGACACCCAAACTTCCTCTGCCCACCCCAGACTATAAAGTTGCTGCCCAGCCAGGGCCACATGCAACTTCCCCAGCCCGCCCTCACTCTGGCAGGCTGGTGAACCTTGCCTGAGAGCTGATTCCCAATAAAAAGGCTTTGTTCAGCTCCTTTTTGAATACCTGTGCCTGAGTTTTACACGTACTCCCTGCCATCTTGGATACTTACAATGCTCACTAACAAATTAAAGGTTTTGGAAAGTCCTGCACAATAGAATCATAAAGTTTGTTGAACTCAACAAACCCCAAACTTATTTGATCAAGAATTATTCTCCTCCCTCCCTTCCTTGCTTTTCTTAATGCGCCATTATCATTCTCACTTTGGGAAATATTGGGTTAAGGCAAGAATTGAAAATCAATCACCAGTGAGCTAAGAATTTTCTCCTGAGATCAAAGAATTTTTTTCTTTTTTTCTTTTTTTTAAAGAGGGAGGGGCAGTGAGAGAGAGAGAAAGAGAGATTTTAATTTAGTTTTTCATTTGGCTTTCATTGGTCTAACACTTCGTTGTGTACATGGTGCTGGGGTTTGAGCTCGCATCCTTGCACTTGTCAGGCAAGCACTCGAACTGCTGAGCCACTGCTCCAGCCCTTCAAAGAATTTTCTTAATGTTTTGGCTGTTTTCTTTGTTTTGGATGACATCACCAAATGGTAATACTAAGGTATATTTAGTCAATTTGTATCTTTGAGAAAGCTTTGATTTAACTTTGTTCTTATGATATGCTTTTACTGCATAAAAGATGCTTGCACAGGTATACAGACCTTAGTTTCACGTAAGGGAAGCCACAGGTGGGGTGTTTCTGTTGCTGCATAGTAGATTCTGAAAATCACTAGTTAAAGGGTTCCAACTTTTTCTTTTCCTTCCAGCTTTTCTTCAGACTTTTTCAAAGAATTTTTAAATTTTTATGTAAATTTTAAAATCAGATTGCCAATTTCTGCACAAATAAGTCTCCCATAATTTTGATGGTTGCATTGGGTGTATTACCACATTTGAAGAGAACTGATACCCTAACAGTATGGAGTTGTCCCTGAACATAGTACATCTTTTCATGTATTTGATCTTTAAACTCTTTTTAGTCTGGGCGTTTTTGGTGTATAGCTCTTGCATATTTTCATTAATTTTATACCTAATATTTGATGCTGCAACTTTTTCACCTCCCCACTTCTTAGAATTGTCATTTGCTTTATCCTTTTTCTTTTTCACTTATTCCTCCTCAGGTGCTATATGATTTTAAAGCTTAATGTTTTTATATAATCAAAATATATTTTATTATTATGTTTAATCCTTACAGTCTTTCTTTTCACAAGAATTAAAGAATTAAACTCCATGAAAGCAGGGTATTTGTTTTGTTCATAGGTATGCCCCAAGTTCTTAAACTAAGGTGACATAGTGGGCACGAAACAAATATTAAATCCAATTAATCAGCAAATACCCCTATAAAGGTGTTTGAAGTGAGTGTTGAATGAGATAATCTACAGTAAGTGCCGCAGTGATGCCTGACTTATTGCCTTGTTTCAATTTCTAACCTCAAAGGAATTAAATACCTGTTTTCCCTTTCTCTAACTACTCAATCTATCTCAGTCAGACTTTATTTCCCTTCACTGTAACAATTCTCATAAAGATCACCGGTGATTTTCCCTTTACTACATCCTTTGGGTATCGTTTTGTTTTTATCATGTTTAATTTCACAGGAAGTTTTGACCTTGTTGACTTCTCCCTCTTGGAAACTCTTTCTTCCTTTGGCACCTTGAATATTTTCCTGATTGTCTTTCTACCTTTATGACATATTTTTTCAAGTCTGCTTTGCTGGCCTCTCTTTCACTCTGACCCTAGATGTTGGGGTTCCTTTGGTCAATTTATGTACTTTGTTATGGACTGAATTGTGTCCCTATCCACCAGCCCCCCAAATTCATATATTGAAGTCAGAACTTTAGAATGTAACTATATTTAGAGCTAGGGTTTTTTTTTTTTGAGTGATAGAGAGAGAGAGAGAGAGAGAGAGGGAGAGAGAATCAATTTTATTTAGTTTTTCTTGTGGCTTTCATTGTTCTGATACTTATTTGTGTATGTGGTGCTGGGGCATGAACCTGTGTCCTCACGCATGGCAGGCAGCGCTGTAACTGCTGAGCTAGGAGCTAGGGTCTTTAAGGATTTTATTAAGTTGAAATGAGATACTCAGGGGTAGCCCTAATCTAAAATGACTGATGTTCTTTATAAGATGTAGAAATTTAGGCATATGTGGATACAGAGGGAAGACCATGTGAGCAGTCAGAAGGTGACCATCTATGAGCCAAGATGCTATGGTTTGGATGTGAGGTGTCTTCCAAAAGCTCCTGTGTTCATGCAAGAAGTAAATGATTAGATTATGGGAACTGTAACTTAATCAGTCCCTGCTGGTTTGAGTGGACTAACTGGATGGTGACTATAAGCAGGTGGGGCATAGCTAGAGGAGGTGGGTCACTGGGGATATGCAATGGAAGGGTTCATCTTCCCAATGACCCCTTCTCTCTCTGCTTCCTGGCTGCCATGAACAACGGAGCAGCACTCTTCCACCATGCCCTTCTGCCATGATGTTCTGCCTCATCTTGGCTTCAGAGCAATGGAGTCAGCTCACTATGAACTATACCCCTGAAACCATGTGCCAAAATAATTTTTTCCTTCTCTAAGCTGTTCTTGTCAGACATTTGGTCACAGCAGTGCAAAACTGACTCACGCACAAGGAGAGAGTTCTCAGAAGAAACTGACCCTGTTGACACCTTGATCTCAGGCTTCAAGGCTCAAGAATTATGTTAAAATAAAATTTCATTGTTTAAACCACCCATTCTGTGGTACTTTTTTATGGAAGTTTTAGAAAACTAATTAAATCTCCTTTTTCTTACTTTATTCTTCAGTGACTTCACCTACTCCAATAGCTTTATCTGCCATCTACACGCTGGTTGCTCAAAATCTTTTTCTTTTAATCTATTTAATCTTTATTTTTTCATCTTTTTTTTTGTTTCTCTGACACTTAGTTGTGTATGTGATGCGGGGGTTTGAACCTGGGTCCTTGCGCATGCCAGGCAAGGGCTCTATCGCTGAACCACTGCACTAACCCCTTTACTAGAGATGTTTATTTTTTAAGAGAGAGAAAGAAGGAGAGATTGAGAGAGAGGAATATGGAATCAACTTTATTTAATTTTTCATCTGGCTTTTGTTTCTCCAACACTTAGTTGGGTATGTGGTGCTGGGGTTTGAACTCGTATACTCGCGCATGCCAGGCAAGCGCCATAACCGCCACGCCACTGCTCCAACCCCCCCCTTCTGGAAATCTTAATAGCATAAAAGAGGTAGGAAAAAATTCAGCAAACTTAATATATAGACCAATCAAAAATTTCCAATTTGAAGAAAAGAAAGGAAAAAAATTTTTTAACTGGGTACAGTCCCAGGAACTTATGCAATAATACCAAAAGGTCTACAATACATGTAATTAAATTCCAGAAGGAGAGCAAAGAAAAAACAAGGCATAAAATTGATTTAAAGAAACAGATGTATTGTGGAATAAAAGTGATCAAATTATTTTATGTGCATGTAGGAATATGTCACAATAAATCCTACTATTATGTATGATTAGAAGGCTTCAATAAAAAATTAAAAAAAGAATCAGATGGCCAAAATTTCCTCAAAGTTAGTAAAAGACATATATTTACTGGTTCAGTAAGAACCCTAATAAGAGTAAATACAAGAAAATTGTGTAGGCACAAAGTTCTGTAAGCCAAAGATGAAGAGAAAATTTTGAAAGCATCCAGAGGAAAAATAGCATTTTACACGTAGGCAAAAAAGAAAAGAAAAGAATCAAAGAAAGAAAAAAAGATTCAAATGACTGCAAACACCTCATCAGAATCTGTGGAATCCAATGATATCTTAAAAGTGTCAATAGAGGCTGGAGAGGTGGTTTAGTGGTAGAGCGCTAGTCTGGCATGTGTAAGGACCTAGGTACAAACCCCAGCACCACATACACAACCAAGTGTTGGGAAAACAAAAACCAAATGAAAAAATAAATAAAATTGACTCTCACTCTGTAAAGAATTAAAAAAGAAATAAAAAGAGAAAAGTGTCAATAGAAAGCCATCAACAGACGAAGGTTTAATACATTTGACATTGGTAATATTAAGGAGAAGGAGAAAGGTGAGTGGACATACTGCCTTATAAGTCTTACATCTCACATAAAGTAGCACCATATTAACTCAAGAGTTCAGATAAATTCAGGATGTATATTTAATTCCTAGCTAAATCACTAAGGAAATGATGCGAACAGGGATAGGTAAGAAATCAACAGATGAATTATAAAGGAATTCTAAAACTGATTCATTTAACATGAAAGATAGCAGGAATGGAGGAACCCAACTACAATAAATGAGTGGGGGGAGCAAACAGAAAAAAAATGCAACAATCATGAAATGGAATGGTACCCAGCCATGTAAAGGAATGAAGGACTGATTGTATACTAACCTGAAAGACTCTCAAGAACGTGCTGAATGAAGTAAGTCACACAAAAGAGTAAATGCAAGTGATTCCATTTTTTAAAGTGAAATTTTAGAAGAGGAAAACCAATCTATAGGAAAAAATCATAAGTGGTTGCCTTCTGGGTGTTGGGGAGTTAATTTGTTGGAAAGAAGCTGGCATAAGGGAATTTTCTAGATAAATGGTAATGTTCAATCACAATAGAGGCATGAGTTACACAGGTTAATGTACAGTCATGTGCTACATATGACATTTTGGTCAATACAAACTGTATATATGATGGGGGTCCCATAAAATTATAATGGAGCTGAAACATAGCTGTCACCTAGTGAACACATAGCTGAAGAGGCAAAAGAAAAGGAAACTACAGAAGAAAATTCACAGTGAAGGGCCTTGCAGAATCTCTTACAAGCACCTTTGAAAGATTGAAAACAAGAGGTTTTTCAATAACAGAGAGCAATGTTCATGGTGCATTCTCTACTTACAAACAAATCTATGGTGAAATCAAATAAATTATTATGAATATACTTCTGAAAAGAATGACACTTCCTCAAGAAGAGCCCTAGACAGGCCCTTCAAGAAGGATTCAAGGGAGACTGAAGTGGTGGCTCATCGGTTCTAGCACTTGTCCAGCATGCACAAGAACGCGCGGGTCAAACCCCAGCACCACATATGCAACGAAGCGTCAGAGCAATGAAAGCCACATGAAAAACTAAATAAAATTGATTCTCTCTTTCTCTCTCTATCTCTTGGTCCCTCTCTCATTTTTTTTATTTGTTCAACATAGTCTTATACTCTTACATATAGGAGGGAATCGTTGCCACACATTGATGAATACAAGCATAATGACAGAGCAGACCAAGACTGATGCCAGTTCATGATCTCCCCACTTTGATTCCCCCGGATCCCATGTTTCCCCCTACTTTATCCCTGTGTTAGTTGGGCTTCTCATGGAAGTTGAAGGTTCCCCACTGGGTTGATAACCCCATGCTCCCTCCATCCAGTTGCCTTGGTATCCCCTCCTATTCCCACCCCCCTCCCTGCTCCCCTCCCTTCATCCCCCAGCATCATAGGCAAGGTTCCCCCTGCTCATGTAAAAATTCACCCATGTTGAGGTTATTATTAGCTTAGCCAGCTTTCAGTCTGTTTCCGATTGTATTCCAGCTTCCACATATGAGAGAAAAATTTGGCCCTCAAGTCTCTGAGTCTGGGATATTTCATTCAGCATAATTTTTTCCATCTCCATCCATTTGGCTGCAAATGCCATGATACCATTCTCTCTAATAGCAGCAGAATAGAATTCCATTGTATATATATACCAGGTTTTGAATCCATTCGTCCAGTGAAAGGCATTAAAAACAAAAACAAAAACAAAAACAAAAACGAACAAAACAAAAAAGAAAAAAGGATTCAAGGAGAAAGCCCTGTTATCAGAGATGTCAGCTCTGTGCAGGTTATTGCCCCAAAGACCTTTTTCTGAGACAAAGTGTGGAGGGGGAAGGCAGTGACACTGATGCTTCTGACCCTGTGTAGTCCAAGGCTAATGAGTGTGTTTGTTGTCTTAGGTTTCCTTTGCTTTCTACAGCACTGGGGGTTGAACCCAGAGCCTTGTGCATGCTGGGCAAGTACTGTATGACCTAGCTACATTCCGAGCCCTGTGTCTTAGTTTTAAACTAACAATTTTAAAAAATAAGAATAATTTAAAAACTTTTCAAAATAGAAAAAGCTTATAGAAGAAAATATTTTACACAGCTCGCCAATGTATTTATAAGCTAAATGTTATCATAAGTTAAAAAATTTAAAGCTTGTTAAGTAAAAAAAAGTTATAGGAAACTAAAATTAATGTTAAATGAAGAAAATTTTAAATAAAATTAGTATATACAGCGTGTAGCATCCCTAAAGTCTGCAGTTGTGTACAGCTATATCTTAGGCTCTCACATTCACTTACTAACTCACCCAAAACAACTCTGGTTCTGCAAGCTCCATGTTAAGAGCCATTTTAATCTTTTATACCTTGTTTTTAATGTGCCTTTCTGTGTTTAGATACATTTCGATATTCACTGTTGAATTATGATTGCCTACAGATTCAGTACAGTAGCATGCTTTATGGTTTTGTGGCCTAGGAGCAACAGCTTGAACCACGTAGCATAGGTGTGTAGTAGACTATTCCAGCTAGGTTTTTGTGAATACATTCTGTGATGTTCATATTCCAATAAAATTACCTAATGGCACATTTCTTAGCACATAACCCATCATTAAGAAATGCATGCCTGTATTTTCCAAAGCTTACATAATTATACATGATATGTGCATATAAATTTTACAAAAGCTAATATTTAATATCTAGTTGGTGGCATGCATGCTGAAGTGTCTAGGAGGTGAAATGCTGATTCCTGCAATTTTGAAATAAATAAAGTGGATTAATATTTGATGTGATGAATAAAATACAATAAAATCTTAATTACAGGATCTAGATGTTGAGTATATGTATGTAAATTATGCAGTTCTTTGAACTTTTTTGCATGCTTGAACATTCTTCGTATTAAAGGGTTGGAAGAAATTAACTGATCCGACACTGACCTCATTACTTCATGCACCCTTTAAGCCTCTTACTCTACTGCTATTTGTTTCATCAAATGGAACCACCTTTTACTCACAACCCTGGTCCTTGTTTTTACCTCTCTTTTTTCCTCATTCTTCACATCCACATTATCAAGTTCTTGGAGATTACATTTTCTAGTCAGTGCATGACTTCCTCTATCATAGCTACCTATCTATCGAAGCCATCATCATCTGTCATGTTGACTACCTCATTAGCCTCCTACAGTGATTTCTCATATCTACTCTGGACCCTTTTCATACCTGTCAGAATGGTCTTTTGAAAATATCTTATCCCTGGTTAAAATGCTTTTAGGTTATCTCATTGCCATTAGGATAAAGCTCCAAATGCTTCATATCTGCTTAGGAGGAACTTACCTATCCCTCAGCTTCATTTCATTGTATTCTGTTATCTCAGTTCCAGCTCTGTTGGAATAACTTCAGTTCTGCTATGCCTGAGATACATGCTATTTCCTCTTTCTAGAATCTTCTTCCCCCTTGATTTCTTCCTTCTGGCAAATGACTCCTCAATTTAAATCTTCAATGTCTCAAGTTAAAAGGATCTTCCTGGAGAAGCATCCTGCTTGCCTCCCAGAATAGATTAGGTTCCCTTCCTATGTCATGAAGTACTCTCTCATAGCACTTAAAACATCACCATCACATCACTACAGTCCCAGAACTTAGCACAGTAGACTAGCATGTGACATATGCTCAAGATACATTTGTGATATGGATATTCAGACAGGAGAAGGCGTATTGTTATATAATTATTCTGACTTAGATGTTGAGTTTGGGAGAGAGACCATGCAAAATGCTGACAATCTCTTAGTATTAATGTAATATGAATGGCCTTCAGTTTAATTTCCAATAAAGTCCTTCTACTCTGAAACCCCCACTGAAAGTGGGGGTGGGCACAGATGGGAACTAGGAAAGATTTGCTACCTATTTTACATAGATTTTAATCAATGTCTTTGGTACTTGGTTTCAATGCCCACTTTACATAGATCTTAATCAATGCTCAAACCCAAAACCAGTATAAATTCCGGCCTAGCACACTACAAAGGTATTTTGCCCATGTTCTGAGGCTTTCTGTGAAACTTATTTTAAAAGTGATGGACTTCTTAAACTGGTAGAAGAAATTTCTAAACAGCATAGTATTCAGGCAGTGGCATGGGTACTGCTGGCAGCTTTTAGCTAAGCTCAAAGTGATATTCAGGAGCAGAAAACAGAGCAGAAAGATTTGAAAAACTTGGACTTTAAAAATGGGAGTAAAACTGAGGCTAAAGAAATTGCAGTTGTTAAAGACAATACTCGCACTAAAGAAATGCTTAAGACTTTGTCTACAGGCAATAAGAAAGATGGCTTGAGGGCATCTCAGGAATTGACAAGACCATACCCATCTCAGGCTCAAGGAAGTAAAATTCCTTTGAGAAGAGACCAGTGGGGCCCCTGCTTGCACAGGGAGGCCTAGGAAGGGTTTTCAACATGCTCAGCCACCTAGACGCTCAGGCTGCTTTAGCCAAGGTCCCTGGAGGCTGAACTATTGCTCAAGATGGTGGCAGACCTTGATATCAGCCATGTGGTGCTGGTTCTGCATGATTGCAGGATGCTAGACTTGGGGACGTCCTGGAGACTTCCTCCAAGATTTCAAAGGAAGGTTGGGTACCCAGGCAAAGCGCCCCAGGGTCAGAATCCCTGGGGGCAGCTCCTGAGAGGGCCATGCATGGAACTATGAGGAAGAAGCCAAAGCTGCAGTGGAGATCCTCAAGATTAAAAAATGCCAGTACGTTGGAATGTCTGTCCAGGAAAGCTGCTGGAATAGAGCACAGGCAAGCCAATAGAGAGGGCATGTGGACTGCAACCAACAAAGCCATAGAGGCAAGGCCAGGTCCCCAGATGCTGGACCTGGAGCTAAAGGATTTGTTTGCCCAGCTGGATTTCCATCTTGCTCTGGTCTCATCCTTCTTCTATGCCCCTATTTTTCTGAATGTAAATATTTACCATATGCCTTTATATATTGGACATATGTAACTTGATCTGATTTTTTACAGGAGCTTACACTGAGAGTTTGCCTTGAGTCTTGGTGAAGACTTTGGACTTGAATTTTTGGGCAATGGCAGCTGAAGGTAGGTAGGGTGTAGCTAGAGAAGGTGGGTCATTGGGGGTGTGCCTTTGTGTGTATATTTTGTATCTGGTGAGTGGAGTCTCCTTTTCTGCTTCCTGGCAGTGCCTTGACCCGCTTCCCTCGGCAACACTCTTCCATCGTGATGTTCAGCTTCACTTCGAGCCCTGAGCAATGGAGCCAGCTGCCTATGGACTAAGACCTCTGAAATTGTGAGCCCTCAAACTTTTTTCCTTAAAATTTTTCTTGTCAAGTCTTTCAGTTGTAGCGTTGAAAAAGCTGACTAAAACAAGTGGTATGACCCCAAACCTTAAAAATCAGATAGATATAAAATGGTGTTTACTGTATATATCTGCCATTTCTTCTTATACAAGTGTTGAGAAAGCCAGAAGAATTATTGAATATACAAGTGCTTGTTAAACTATAAAGTAGTCACCAGTGTATGTGAGCATGAGTTCCACCTACTGCTTGCCTGGGTAGAATACGGAGCCCAGAAGCCTTCTGCCCCTTCATTGTCTGTCCTTTTTGGTCCCTCTCATTTAAACTGTGGCTGGTCATTTGGCCACCTGGAATCATCTCAGCTAATTCAAGTGCCTCCCCAGTCAGGCCAAAGAACCTGGCTTTCTTATTCTTGGGGAAAAGGGCATGATTTCACACTTAAAAGAAGAAAGGAAATTGGATTAAAACAACAACAACAACAGCAAAAACCAACCCTAGCTCTCAATTATTTGGCAATTGTTTATTGCTTCCTTCTTTCCCACCATTTTTCCAGCAGGTAAACAAACATGTTAAACTTTGCAACTTGCAGACGGTTGTACAAGATATTTAGATAACTGCAAATTTAAGCCAACTTTTCATTTAACATTTATGGGAAGAAAATATTGGTAAATACAGTATTGCAATTACCAAAGATTTGTGGAATATCACATTCCCATTCAGTGATGCAGTGCTTGAAGCTCTTCACTCCTCTACAATCTTCTATCCATAGGAATTCTCCAAATATTTGTTTTGGCTTATGACAACTAAAAATGTAAAAAAAAGGACTCTGCCTGTTTCTAAAAAGAGTGGTAAATGGAAACTACTGTCATTGACAGCACTTGGCGTGGTAAAGAGGTGGAATTTCCAAATCTGCTGCACGCTGGTTAGTGGAGTCATGAATAATCAGGAGTTATGAGTGGTTCCTCTAATGGGAAGAAAATTGTTTGGAATACTGACCACAGAAAGGAAAATTTCAAAATTTCCAGTATTTGTTGCATTAGACTGCTTTCCAACTCTGGGAAATCCTCTCTTACCAGCTCTAAGGGCCATTTCCAAGGAGAAAAAAAAGAAGATGATCCAGTTTGGAAGACATCTCTATCCTTCCAGTAGCCACTTGGGGTATGTGCAGCAATTTCCTTATTAGGATGTTTGAAGCATCCTGTGTTTCTCCACACTGATGAGAACTCTTCTGGGAGCTACACTGAAAACCCACCATCTCACAGTACTTAACTTGTGCAGGCCCCAAGGAAGAATTGCAGAACCGAGGTATCAGTGAATCTACAGGTATTTCCAACTAAATTCTAACTCTGCAGCAAAGTAGGTAAATATTCAAGTTATAAGCTATTTATTGTTCTTAACACTTTTCTCCACAATGATTTCATAATATGATAGCATTATTTAATGACTATAATATACGTATCTTGAAAATCGTCCATTATATGTGTGTTAGGATTTAAATTTATCACTTAATTGAACTGTGTAAATAAAGAAAAAGTATGCAAATCACAGTTGTAATTAACAGCATAAGAATAACGAAAAGCTTGTTTGAAAAAAATCTTTAATTTGAATAGTTTGAAGAAAGTACTCACTTAAGAGTACATGCACTTAACTATTGTAACCTGGAAAATTAAGAGATGATACTTCAGTTTTCAGACCCTAAGAATCATATGCCATCTCTGAATGATTACTTATTTTAAATAATTTCACTGTAAGTGAAGAGTCATTTTAGATTATTAAAGATTGTTAGTTGGGCTGGAGCAATGACTCAGTGGTTGGAGCACTTGCCTAGCATGTGCAAGGACCCAGGTTCAAACCCCAGAACCACATGCATAACTGAGTGTCAGAGAAACAAGAATCAGATAAATAAATAAAATTGATTCTCTCATTTGTTCCCTCTCTCCTAAAAAAAAATAAATAAATAAGGCTAAAAATAAAGATCGTTGGCCAACTCAGAACTATGTCTAATTTCCAGGCTGTTGAGGAAACTGTTGGTTTATTTGTTTCATTAAAAAATAGTATTAGGGCTGGAGCAGTGGCTCAGTGGTTATGGTGCTTGCCTGGTATGCGCCAGTACATGGGTTCAAACCCCAGCACGCATGTACACAACTAAGTGTTAGAGCAACAAAAGCCATGTGAAAAACTCAATAAAAATTGGTTCTCTTTTTCTCTCTCTCTCACTGTCCTTCTCTCTAAAATAATAATAATAATAATAATACCATTATTATTATTATTATTTATTCTACTTCCTAATTAAAAAGTACTATATGTTCATAGAAGAGTGTTAGAGACCAAACAAAGATAGTTGAAAAAAATAAGGATCATCTATAATAGTTAGGAGTAATATTAACATTTAATTGTTTATGCTTATTTTCTAGTCAAAAATTTTCCTATTTTTAAATTGAATTGAAATTTACAAATGAAATATTTGCTCATTATGAAAAACTGTGGTAAATTGTGGAGCAAATTGTGGAGATCACCTCTTATGGGCTAAATCATATGCCCCTAAAACCTATGCATTAAAGGTCTAACTCCTAGGACCTCAGGATGTGATTAAGATGAGGCCCTTAGAGAGTAGACCCAGTCTAACCTGACAGGTGTCTTTATAAGTAGGAAAAATTTGGGTACACAAAGAGGCACCAAGGATTTGTACTCAGGAAAGGGAATGGGAGGACACAGTAAGAAGGCAGCCACCTGTAAGCTAAGGAGAGAGGCCTTATAAGAAACCAAAGATATGGACATCTTGATCTTGAACTCTGGCCTCCAAACTGAGAAAATAAATTTCCATTGTTTAAATCACCTCGCCTATTTTATCTTTTATGGCAGCCCTTGCAAACTATAACCTTTGTCCTTTATCCCTCTGTTCCTAGGGATAACCATGACCAATGATATCCTTCCAGGCTTAACCGCCTATGATTTTATGCACACAGTCATTGTCGGCAGTTCCCTTGTTTACACAGGTGGGCTCATCTTATAAATATTGCTATGTGACTTGCTGTTTTGTTTTTTTGCTTTTTTATTTAACAGTGTATCATAGATTTCCACTTCAGTACATGTAAAAAAAAAAACCTAGCTATTTTGTTCTTACTAAAGACTGTTTAGGTTTCCTTTGTATGAATGTAATGATTTTTTTTAACCATTCCTGTCTTGACGAGCATTTAGAGTGTTCCCAATTTTTTTTTTTTTAAATGACCAGTAATGCCATAATAAGCCTCCTTGTACATTGTGGTTGGGTTCACATACTAACATGCTGATAAGAATTATTACAGAAGTATAATTTCTGGGTCAGAAAGCACTTACTTAAAATTTGGAAACCACTGTCAAACTCTTCCATAAAGCCTAAAGCAATTTATAATTCTACTGATACATTGAGACTATTTCCCTTCAGTCATTGGTTGTTTTTTTTTTTTTTAGTTTTTTTTTTTCTTGTTTATAGGTGTGAGTATATGTAGGTATATACACAGATACCTAAATAGAATTTTAAAATATTTGGATAGTACTGTTTTTTGGAAATTTTGTCAGAAACATGAACTTTTCCCCTTGAAAAGAAAATTTAGTCCTAATTTTCAATCTTGTGTAGAATCATTCTTCTTTTGAAGGAGACTTGCCTACTTAAACCACTGTTACTGCCAACTCTGGGGACTAAAACTTGTGAATTTAGGAGCAACCTAACCATAGCTCCGAAGGATTTGTCTCCTTGATGAGGGCAAAAATCAGAAGTCTCTTTCTCTGGAAACCAGTGAGCAAATGCTTTGAAACAGTGTGCTAAGGTGTCCCTCTGAAAGTTAACTTCTAGTTTTTTTTAGAACTAGTTAATATTATCAAAATAGTATTCAGACCCAGTAAGCTCACTAAATGCTTGTTAATTTGCATTGGTGTGTGTGTGTGTGTGTGTGTGTGTGTGTGTGTGTGTGTGTATGTGTTAGTGTTAAGCCAGGATTAATTCTAGAAGGATTTTTTCTTGATAGATCCAAGGGTATTTGGAGAATGCTCTCTATTAAATGAAAACAGACAACTGGGTTGGTTGGGTTTATGCCTCCTTTTCATCATCTCGTTTGGGGTTCTATTCTGTATAACTGCAAGGTTATACATAATAAGTGTGGAAAATTTAACTTGAATACAGTCCAACAGATATTTGTTGATTTCTTACCATGTGTAAGATACTAACAGTATACTGGGAGCAATAGATAAAGGTCAGCATGGTGGCCGCCTTCAAATTGCTTTAATTCAGTGGTTACCAAACCTGATATCAGAATCAACATGTAATCAGTTTTTAAATAGATTTGATATGACCACCAAGAAAACCTATTTGGCAGTATATATTAAAACTAAATATGTGCTATTATTTGATGCAGCAATTTTATTCTTAGATATGTACCCTGTAATCAGGCATATATATGTGAACAAAAACATATATGAGAATGTTCATTGCAAAACTATTTGTAACAGCCCCTAGCTGGAAATAACCTAAGTGGTCATCAATAGACTGTCAATGATTATGAATAAAACACACAGCAACAAAATAAATTGTATTAATATAATATGGAGCAAAGGAAACCAAATTAATGTATAATTCTGTTTATATTAAGTTTTTAAAAAGTAACACTAGTGTATGCTGTGAACAGTCAAGACATTTGGCTAACTTTGGGGGAACAGAATGGCTCTAGAAAAAGAGTGGGAAAGGAATTCTGGAGTTCATATGTTCTATTTTTGATCTGATTAGTTTCCTGGCATGATTACTTGTGAAAACTCTTCAGATTGTATGCTTATAATTTTTTTGTATGCATGATATCATTAAAATTAGCTTTAAGAATATACAGGGTTTTTTTTTTTTTTAGTCACATAACTTTATTTGAAAGGCAGGGACAGCCCAGCCCTCCCACTCCCCCACTCCCAAGGTCCTGGCAGCTTTAGCCTCAGGCTTGCGGGCAACTGGGTATCCTAGCCAAGAGGAAAGCACGTACTCCTAGAACCTGTGAGAGCAAATATACAGATTTGTAAACCCTATTCTGACCTACCAAATTAGAATATATATCTGATGTAGGAATTTACATGAGGAGCTCAGGTATCTGTGTTTTGGTATCTGTGTTTTACAAGTTCCCCAAGAATGCTCGTGCATTTGGACACAAGTTTTGGGGAACTATCGCTTTTGGGAAAGCAACATTTTATCCTTCCTTCCTAAGACCTCACCTCTGCCTTTCCACTGGAGAGGGATCTTTGTTGAGATCAGTAATACATTACCCATTCATTATAATGTTATGTAGAGAAAGCCATTGGCAGCCTACCCATTGATTTCCACGGTCCTGTACTTAGGACACAGCTCTGGTACCCACTCCAAAAGAAGTGAAGATTGTTTCTCAGAGCAACATAAAGAGATGGATGGGTCAAGAAGTGGATGTGGCAGTTTCCTTAGGATACTGGATTGTCATTATATTTTCAAACAAAATTGTCATATTGGAGCAAACAAGAAGAGTGTAGCTATGAAGCAAACAGATTCAGGAATATACCAAATATTTCATGAGAATTTTTTCCTGAATAGTGACAAATTATGACATGCAGAGCTGATATCATGAGATCATACATTACGTTGGTTTCTTATTCATGGAATCAGGCCAAGCAAAGAAAAGAGCAGAAGTCACTTTTGTGAAAATATGAAAAGAGAGACTATGACAATATTCAAGAATCAAAGAGGAAAAACATGTTCTGAGAAAACCTGATAAGAAGCAAGAGTGCATGTGTAGAAAAAACAAACAGCTTTGGTCATTGAGATAATTTTATGACAAAAAAAAGAAGGATAAGGAGAAGGAGAAAGAGAATGAAAAGAAGAAAGAAAGAAAGAAAGAAAGAGGAAGGAAGGGAGGGAAAATAAGTAGATAATCACTATTTTCAATTTTGGACGAAGGCAAAAAAATGGTCTGGGTAGGAATTAAAGTAAGTCCAGTTGTGCGAATTTCCTTTTCGGAAGTCAGTGATGATGTCCCACTTTTTTCATGCCCCAATCACATGATAGCTGCACCAGATAAGAATGCTGACCTTCACATGTGACATTGTCCATGGTGCCCCAGAGCTGAAATGCGGAGGAGAATGACAGCTCAGTTGCCTGGTGTTCACATCCCAGTTCCACCTCTCCCTACTTGAGGATCTTGGGATATTTCCTTAATCTCAGTTTTCCTGGCTGTAGAGTGGAGATCATTACAGTACAGAACTCAGAGCATTGCGTTATCATGGGAGACAATGCAAGCAGTGCAACTAGCACAATACTTGGCAGGTTGAAATACTCTGCAAATGTTACTTTTCATGTTCCTCCTCCTTCCCAGGATATCCTCCCTTTGTAAAATGAATTCGTGTTCAAATGACTGTGTTCAGTCCCTAAAATCCCTTAAGCAGGTTATTTCCAGTTTATTGCTTCTTGCTATATGACTCTAGGCATACAATATGGTAAAATGAAAATCATTTTGAGAAAAGAAAATCTGAGGCTGGAGCGGTGGCTCGGTGGTTACAGTACTTGCCTGGCATGCACAAAGATACGGGTTCGAACCTCAGCACCACGTACACAATAAAGTATCAGAGCAACGAAAGCCATGTGAAAAACTAAATAAAATTGATTCTTTCTCTCTCTCTCTCTCTCTCTGTCCCTCCATTAAAAAAAAAAAAAGAAAATCTGCATGGAAAACATTAATTTTTGTGAACTTAATATGACTTTTTCTTGTTTGATCACTTTAAATAATCTTCTGGTCATATAATTTCCCTTTTTTCCCTTGATTGGGTAATTGGCAAGTGAAAATATTAGTTTGCCCCAAGAAAGCTTTTTACATTTTCAGCAGGCTTATGGTCACTTTGGTCCATCGTTCATGGCCACTCACTTGGTAGTTATGTTCCCAGTGTTGGTTGGTTGGTTTAACAGCACTTAGCTGGGTTAGAGGGAGGCTTAGGTAATTCTTTTGAAATAGGCACTGTTTGAAGGTGGTCAAGGAGCATCCTGGAATAGGAGATTTGGATCCTGACTACCACTGTGTTCCAGCAGCACGCCTGTCACTTTTCCAAAGTCATTTTTGGGTGAGGAAATGTCCATCATTGACAGGATGGTGTGACCTCCGGGTGTACTGTCAGTTCATAAACCTCTTAACATGGAGGCAAATGAAAGAGCTATCTGGACTAGCCACTTAACTGTCCAGCCTAAAGAACTTTTCCACCCGACTGGGTTCAGTAGCTCTTTTGTATGGGCATTTGTAAGGTACCTTTGCATGCTCCAGGAAGTAGCTTAGAAGATACTCTGAAAACTTGGACTTCCTGTCAAGCAAAGTGGGAGACTTACACTTGTGAAATTTGAATATTCATGTTAATGCCATTTATCTTTGTTCTAAGACTGCTGTTTTGGATTGCCTTTTCAAGTCTCAACAGCGGAGTACATATAAAAGGAATGCTGACTTATTTTAAATTACACGTAAACACTCCTCAAGGTCATATCCTGTGCTTTTTAAAAGTAGTGTCACAAAACCTGAAATAGTGCTACTACATAGTAGGAGCTCAAAATATTTTGAGAGTAAAATTTGTTGCTTATTCCATCTCTTGCCAATAAAGTTTTAAAGTGCTTATTAGTGAACTATGGTTTCTTCTTGCAAAGCATCAAATTCTTCTCTTCTGTGACTCATACTAACAGGAAGACTGATGAAGTATCTTCTCAGTGGTAACTGGAATCTGTTCTTTATTACTTAAAAGTGAAGTAGATTCATTAATACTGAAATCAGATATGGCCAAGGCTGAATAGCACAGCAGAGGGAAGTGAAGCATGTTCTTAGAAGACTATGGTGAAACTTGTCCCTTTTGAAGCTTTTTTGAAAAAAGAGAAAGAGTGAGAGAGAGAGAGAGAGAGAGAGAGAGAATCAATTTTATTTAGTTTTTCATTTGACTTTCGTTGCTCTGACACTTCGTTGTATATGTGGTGCTGGGATTTGAACTCACATACTTGCACTTGCCAGGCAAGCGCTGTAACCACTGAGCAACCACTCCAGTCCCTGTTTGTTTGTTTTAATCAGAAATGAGTATAAGTGGGGGCTGGAGCAGCGGTTCAGCAGTTACAGCGCTTGCCTAGCATGTGTGAGTACACGGGTTCATACCCCAGCATCCATGTACACAACTGTCAGAGCAACGAAAGCCATGTGAAGAACACAAAATCGATTCTCTGTCTCTCACACACAATCCTTCTCTCTTAGAAAAAAAGAGAAATGAGTATAAGTGACAGTACTTACAGACATGACTGTGATTCTGAAAAATGTGTCTACCTGCTTTGAAGACACTTTGCAAGTGAGTTATAAATCATTATCACCAGGAATAAATTGCCTACAATAGGCATTCCAATTTTTTTTTATATAGAGCAGATACAAAATATTCAAAAAATCAACTGATTAGATTAAATCTTCACTCCTACTCTTCCACAGTACGCCATGGAGTTATGCAGGTTTGTTGTTTACTTACTGTATGAAAAACAAGAACTTCACTCACTTATGTGTATTGATGATATTGGAGCGGGCAAGGGGAGAAACTACATCATGATTTTTGCCTCTTGAGCAGCTAGTGAGTAATCTGGGTGTGTCTGTTTTACTGGAGTTTTGGTCTTAGAACATTTTCTCTAAGTGTTTTCCTCTTGTGAGATTTCTTATTCCAATTCAATGTTATTGCTTAGATATTTTTTCTGGAATAAATTATAAAGTTAGGCATGTGAAAAAAAACTCAGTCAATGTCCTTGATTTTCATGTTCTAGTTTAATTGGATATTAAGATTTATTACAGTATAGTATTGCTTTGCCCACATTCCTCCCTCACCCTCCGGACCCCACCCTCATCTTTCCTCTCTATGATTTTGGTTTGGAGGCGAGGAAAATAGGAGAGAAAGCTGGAGTAGGCCTTTCCACTTCCTTCCTTGTTTTTCAAACACCGTTCCCTAATGAGTATAATTTGCTGAGTGTCTACTCTGAATTAGGCATGGTACAAGCAATATCTTATTTAATCTCCACAGTAGTACTCTACAATAGCTTCTATTGTTGTCCTCATCTTCCTGATGTGAGCATTGAGTCATGGCGTTTAAAAGTATGGAGCCTCACTCACCCAGTTCTATTCAATTCCCAAATGTTCACTCTTCACGTATGTGGAATGCACTGGGTACATATTCGAACATCTGACCCTCTCATTCCACACCGCAGATGACAATGGCTGAGATAGACACAAAACTCAGCCAAGGTTTAACTGAAGAGAAAGGCAAAACTTCTAGTTTAGGAGAGAAAAAAGGAAGGAAGGAGGGGATGAAAACAGCAGAGAAGAAGAGCCAAATAGAAATGAAGCTACGGAAAGAGAAATTGGTATTTGGGAGAATTTATGGAAGATGGAAAGGAAAGAGTAAATCCAAATCCTGCAAAAAAAGGAAAAAATCAGGAAGACCCACCACAGTTAAGTTGTTTTATATGGGGGATATTTCTAGTCTTTTCACTAGAAGTTCTGCAAATGCTTCATTTTTTTCTTTAGAATTTTTACCACTTAGAAATTTAAGATATTCATATACTGAGAATTTACCCATAGAAAGACTAAGAGAGCCTGTCACTCACTTGTCTCCTTTAGTCTTTTCAGGCCCCTGATTCTTTCCCACTTTAACTTATTCTCCTTGATAATCACTGTGTACCTATTGTGCCCAAGATTCTGTGGGGATGGAATATAATCAGGAAGTTACTTATCTTGTGCAGGAAATAAGATACGTCCACAATAAATGTGATGCAAGAAATAACGGTACAAGCAGGTACTGGTAGGTATCCTCCTCTGTCAGTGGGCAAAGCAATCTAATAAACTAATTCACGTTGAGTTTCTGGTGACAAGTTAAAGTGTGGCAGGTAGTAAAAGTTATTGGTGGTGGTGGTTGTGAGTTAAGTAGGGTTTTTTAATGCCTCCATTTCAAACACTGATTTTCATAATACGCATTCCATGTGATTTTTTTTCCTATGTCCAATCTCGAATTCTGAGAATTGGTATTATTTTATATACTGATTTCTTCATTGTCTGTCTTGCATTTTGCTGTTAGTCAGCTTTCCATCACTATAACAAATGCCTGAGATAATCAGCTTCCAAAGGGAAAAGATTTATTTTGGCTCATAGCTCTCAGTCCATGGTTGGTTGGCCTTGTTGCTTTGTGCCTGCGGCAGCATGTGATAATGCTGTGAGGCTGTGGTAGAGCAGAACTGCTCACATCATGTTTGGGAAACGGCAAATGAATGGATGAATGCATGGATACGTATAGACATACCCTCCTTTAACGCCATGCCCGAGTTTACCTAAACCTCTCCCTAGGCCCCACCTCTTAAAGGTTCCACCACTTCTCAACAGCATGGGAGGCTGCAGGCCAAGCTTTAACTTATTTATTTATTTATTTATTTATTTATTTATTTATTTTTGGTAGCACTGGAAATTGAACCCCAGGGGTGCTGCCATTGAGCTACATCCACAGTCATTTTAATTTTTTTATTTTGAAACAAGCTGGCATCAAACTCGTAATCATCCTGCCTTAGCCTCTGGAGGCCAAGCTTTTAACACATGGACCTTTGAGAGGACACTTATCCAAATCACAGCATTTGTCATGTCATTAAATTATTTTATCAGTGCAAATGGGTTTTTAGTTGCTTCTGTAAGATTTTAAAAATTAAATATTTGGTAATAATCATGGGTTTATCTTCTGATATATTTAGCTTTCTGTTTCTTGTCTTACTACATTGACTATAATATTGAGAGATATTGGTGACAGTAATCTTTCTCTTGCTTTTCTAATAGACATATTTTTAATGAGTCACCATTAAATAGGATGTTTGTTTAGTTTTAAATTCTCTTTACCGATTGAAGAAAATGTCATTCTCTGTGAACACTAAAAACTATTATGTATGGGTGTTGAATATTATAAAAATATGCTGACAAAATTTGAAAATGATAGAGTGGTTTTCCCCCTTTTATCTATTAATGTAATAACTTTATGGTAAAATACATTAATAATAGGAGAATAAATTTTACTTATGTTATAGTATTCTGTTATTCTTTTAGCATTTTATTAGATTCAATATTCCAGTCCTTTTCTTTTTTTAAGAGGGAGAGGGACAGTGAGAGAGAGAGAAAAGAAGAGAATCAATTTTTATTTAATTTTTCATGTGGCTTTCATTGCTCCGACACTTTGAAACTTTGTTGTGTACATGGTGCTGGGATTTGAACCCGAGTTCTCATGCATGCCAGGCAAGTGCCATAATTGCTGAGCCACCGCTCCAGCCCCCAATTTTCCAGACTTTTATTAAATATTGTCATGTCTATATTCCCAAGTGAGATTTCTCTATAATTTTCTCTTCCCATGTTATCCTTGTCTAGTTTTGGTAATGAGAATGCTAGTTTTGTTAAATAGCCAACATGATATAATCCCTTGCTCTAGGCCCTAAGCAATGGATTTCCCTGATCATGGACTGTAAACTAAATCTGTGAGCCAAAATAATCCTTTTCTCTATGTAAGTTAATTATATCAGGTATTTTGTTATAGTGATAGAAAGCTAACACAACTATGATGTTAGATGTAGGAGTTTTTATAGATATTGTTTATCAAATCATGATAATTCCCCTACTCCTAGTTTGCTCTTGAGTTTCTTTTAGTTGTTGGATTTTGTGAAAAAAATTTTTCTGCTTAATGGTAAGCTAAAAAGCTTTTGCACTGCCAAGGAAACATTCAAAAGAGTCAAGAGGTTTCCTACGGAAATGGAAAGAATCATGGACTATGATTCCTAGGACAGGGGACTCATATCCAGAATCTACAAAATCCTCAAAAACCTCAACTACAAAAACACAAACAACCCAATCAATAAATGGGCCAAAGAGCTAAATAGAAACTTCTCAACAGAACACACTGATCAAGCCAATGAATACATGAGAAAGTGCTCTAAATCACTAGTAATCAGAGAAATGCAAATGAAAACTACATTAAGATATCACCTCACGCCAGTCAGAATGGCAAAAATGAAGAAAATTAACAATAGATGCTGGAGGGGCTGTGGAGAGATAGGCACACTAACACACTGTTGGTGGAGCTGCAGACTGGTACAGCCCCTTTGGAAAGCAGTGTGGAGAACCCTCAAAAAATTAGGGATGAGCCCACCATATGATCGTGCTATTCCACTCCTGGGTATCTTTCTGGGGGATTTAGAATCAGCATATTATAGTGACATGGCAGTATCTATGTTCATAGCAGCTCAATTTACAATAGCTAAATCATGGAAACAACCCAGATGTCCCTCACTGGATGAATGGATCCAAAAGCTGTGGTATGTATATACCATGGAATTTTATACAGCAATTAGAAACAATGATATTGCAGCCTTTGAAGGTAAATGGATGGCTATGGAAGAAATTATGCTGAGTGAAATCAGCTTAACCCAGAGAACCAAGGGTCGAATGTCTCCACTCATCTGTGGAGGCTGGAACTAGACCCTGGCCATTAAGAGAAGTGGTCTAATATCAGGTGTTAAATCCAGATATCATGTAATGTTACACAACCTAATACTTTTTTTAGAGATGTTGTGGGAAGGGGAAGGGAGGGTTAAGGGTGGGTAATTGGGGGGGCACTCTTGGGGGTAAATATAATTTTCAGAATCTATATACATTATATATTATTTTGTTAAAATTTGTATGATTGTTCAACAAATAAATTTCTCAATAAAACATTTTTTT
>PVKS010007854.1:40087-71110 GCA_004027875.1 Aplodontia rufa | reverse complement strand
CACATGCCTGGCAAGCTCTGGAACAGCTGAGCCATGGCTCCAGCCACCAACAATGACCTTTGAATGGATCTTTCCTGCATGCTACTTGAAAATTCTATTGAATTTCTCCAGTCTATTCAATTTCATATTCTTCTTGACAAGTATTTTATCTTTTTTTTTTTTTGGTCTCTTGTGAGCTCTAATACCTCTTTGTCCTGTTCACCTTTAGCTGATGACTTTGCTTCCTATTTTCCTAAGACAATAGAAGCATTCAGGCCAGGTGCAGCGGTGCATTCTTGTAATCCCAGTGGCTTGAGAAGCTGAGGAAGGAGGATCGAAAGTTCAAATCCAAAGCCAGTCTTAGCAACTTAGTGAAGCCCTAATCAATTTAGACCCTGTCTGAAAATAAAAAAAGGGCTGGGGAACTGGCTCAGAGGTTTAGCACCTTTGGGTTCAATCCTTGAATCTGCAGTTAAAACAAAACAAAACAAAAAAACGTTGTTCAGAAGATAACTTGGAAAAACTTACTACCACATCAGCTCACCTCCCTGAACCTGGGTCTAAAATTGGCCTTTTTCCTGGAACATGGGTGACTTTTTCTGGCTCCTATCAAAGATCAATCCTCCTATTTGTGCCTAAATCCTGTTTCTTTCATTCTCTATAGAAAATCGTTCTTGCAATTTTCCCCTTTTTTCTGTACCTTCGATTTTTCCCTTTCCACAGGTTCATACCCATTAGCATTAAACCATGCCATTATTTCTCTTATCTTGAAAAAGAATTTCCCCTCATGTCCTCCTCTGCCTACTGCCCATATTTTCTCCTTCATTTTACACACAAATACAAAAATCTCCTGAACGTGTCTGTAATGGTTAATTTTATGTGTCAACTTGATGAGGCCACAGTTATTTTTAAATAACATTAGTACTTAAATCAGAAGACTTTGTGTAAAACAGATTGTCTGCCATCATGTGGGTGGGCTCATGCAGTCAGTGGAAGGGTTTCAGATAAAGACTGACCTCCCCAGAAAAGGAGCAATTTCTCTCAGCAGATGCCCTTCAGACTCAGACTGCGCAGCCTCCCTGGGTCCTCCTGGGTCCTCAGTCTATTGACATCCACAAATGCTTAATCCAGTTTCTTAAAATCTCTGACTCTGTCTGAATTGTGCTCTCTCTCTCTCTCTCTCTCTCTCATGCACATGCATACGCTCTCTCCTTCTCCATGAACACAGAGGTTCTGTTTCTACGGGGTACCATGACTAGTAGATCATCTGAAACTCTGTTTCCATAATTTCTCCTCTTTTTGTCACTCCTGTTCCAGTGGCCTTTGACCTTATCACTGCACCAAAACTGCTCTTGACAAGGTCTCTGATAATGACCATATGGCTAAAGGTAAAGGTTAGTTCTTAGCCTGTTTTTCTT
Organism: Aplodontia rufa; assembly: GCA_004027875.1. Taxonomy (NCBI): domain Eukaryota; kingdom Metazoa; phylum Chordata; class Mammalia; order Rodentia; family Aplodontiidae; genus Aplodontia; species Aplodontia rufa. The sequence goes on along the minus strand of PVKS010007854.1, from coordinate 69,713 downwards.
ACTCGATTAGTAACATTTACTAACACATGCGTATTATCTCTATCCTGGATACTTTTCTTGCCTTGATAGGACTCTGTCCAGTCTTGCATTTTCTTCTACCACACTGGTCATTTCTTGTCAATCTCAGTTGCTGGTTGTCCATACCACTTCCTAGGTAATCTCACCCTAGTCTCACCTCTATGTTGAAGACTCCCAAATTTCTACCTCCATCCTGGACCTCTGCCCTGGACTCCAGACTTGTAAATCTGATTGCCCACTTGATGTTTCTTTGTAGGAGTCTAATAAAGATCTTCAAATGAGCATGCTTAAAACCAAAGTCCTGATATTTCCTTTATACCCAAATTATTCTTCTTAATATCGTCTTGATTTCAGTTGCTAGAAAACTATCCGCTTAGTTGCTCTAGACACAAATTTAGACTTACACTTTTTCATGCCATGTTTTTCTTCATACCTTACATCCGGCTTACAAATCATGCTGTCTCTGCTCTTAAGCTATATGCAAAATCCAACCATGTCTCTTCACCTCACCACCCTAGTCCCAGTTCTATCACCTCGAGATTACTTCTGTAGCTTTTGAATTGTTCGTTCTAACTACCTAAGTTAGATATGATGCTGCTCTGCTGAGAACTCCCAATGGCTTCCTATCTTATTAGGTATAAAAGCCCAATCCTTACGAAGTTCTGGAAGGGCCTACATGACCCAAAAGTTGCTTACTTTTCTGACCTCCGTTCTCACCTCCTTCTCACTCCTCCTCATCCTCAGAGCAGGCTCTCTTGCACCTCAGTTCTTTGCTTGTGCTGATCCTTCTGCTCAAATACCTTTCCCCCAGATATTGGCATGGCTTTCTCTCTCATCTGCTTCATGTCACTGCTAAAATGCCCCCTCCTGGAGGCCTTTCCTTAGCACACTTCATGAAATAGCACCTTCTGGCACCCTCTCTCCCTTTATTTCTATCTGTGATCACCACTTGACACATTATCTATTCTCTCGCTTATTTTGTCGTGGGTTTTTCCTACTAAACTGCAGGCTCCTTAAGGACTTTTGTCCACTGCTGTAATTCTAGGACCTAGAAGATGCCTGGTACATACTAAGTACTAATATGTATTTACTGAATAACAAAATAAATGTAATTTCTATGGCATGTTAATCAGAAATTGCTAAGGATCTCAAAATGACCTGACCATGGTTGCCATTCATCTCCAAGAGCAGTGCTGTGGAGTTTCAAATAGAGTATATGCTGGAAAGTGCACACACATCTCTATTTTATTTTTTCAAAGTCAAAGTCAGCTGATTTTAGTAAATCAGACCCTCCAGCATATATTAAATATCTTGTCTATCAACTACAATCTGTTCTGTATTGGCCTAAGATAATTTCTCTTTCTTTCTTTTCCTCCTTCGTTCTTTATTCTTTCCATGATGTTCAGATACTTTCAAGAGCGTACATTCATAATTTTGATCTGTAGTCATATTAAGTCTGAAACTAACAGTATTTTTCTTTGGACAACAAGCAGATTATAGGTTTTGAGACACTTTAAGTCATTCGATAAAGTTTCAAGCTCTCTAAACAAATAGTATTTGGGACAAAGAAAGGATCTGCCTGTAACCAAGTAAACTGTAACCTGTAACCCTGAGAACATAACGAAGAAAAGGGGTTGGAGACCCTGAAGAATGAGGCCCATCCTTAGACAAATGCCAAAAGTAAATAGAAACCTCTCAGAACAAGGGCATCTTCCATGCTTAGGAGAGTCCCCAGTTACAGCATTTTGGCAGGAGGGGTTCAGGGGAGAGGAGGTGACCCAGTCCTGGCAGATCTTTGCCAGAGGTCAGCAAATATAGGATATAACCTAGACAAAGCAAATTGGAGCACTGACAGACAGACACATTTCAACCAGAGATAAAACTTCAGAGATAAATTCTCCAGTGAAGCCTATAAAAGCATGAATAGGCAAAAATCCTACTTCTCAGAGGAGAAGTTTCATTTTCATCCCTTAAACAGTTATGTGGACATTATGATATTCTAGAAATATGGGTTTTTGGAGCTTTGGGCAAGGAACTTTCCTTAGCTGGTGCACTCAATCCTGCGCTGTGTTCTGTCTTCTCCTTGCTGTGTCTGGGTGGGAACATTTATTTTGAAAGCATGGCTAAAGAGTCTCCCTTTTCAGGTCATCACGTGGCTCTTCTGGTCTTCCCTGGAATGAACTCCGGCCTTTTTTTTTTCTTTTTTTTTAAGGGGAGATGACACAGACATATATTTAAATACAGAAATGAAAAATTGAAGCTGGTTTTCAAGGAATTAATTGCTCTTGCCCAGCTTGTTGAGTAACTGACCTGACACTTTGCATCCTGCGTCCTGTTCAGCTTGTTTATTCCACCTTTTCCTTAAAAGACCTGAGAATGAGAGATACCATTCAGCCCTTGAGTCTCTGAGATTGGGATACTTCACTGAGCATAATTCTTTCCATCTCCATCCATTTGGCTGCACATGCCATAATATCGTTTTCTCTAATAGCCGAGTAGAATTCTATTGTATGTATGTACCAAAGTTTTTGAATCCACTCGTCAAGTGAGGGGCATCTGGGTTGGTTCCATAATTTAGCTGTGGTAAATTGAACTGCTAAAAACATCGATGAAACTGTATCTCTATGGCTCTTTTGGGAAAATACTCAGGAGTGGGATAGCTGGGTCACAAGGCGGTTCCAGCCCTAATTTTTTGAGGAGTCTCCACACTGCTTTCCAGAGTGGCTGTACCATTTTGCAGTCCCACCAGCAATGTGAGTGTTCCTCTTTTCCCAAACCCCTCCAGCATCTGTCATTGTTTGTATTCTTCATTTTTGCCACTCTGACAGGAGTGAGGTGGAATCTCAGTGAAGTTTTGATTTGCATTTCTCTTATTGCTAGTGATGGAGAGCATTTTCTCATGCTTATGGGCTGTTCAGACTTCCTCCATTGAGAAGTTTTTTTTTTTACTTTTATTTTTATTTTATTTCCATAGCCCATTTATTAGTTGGATTATTTGTGACTTTGATGTTTAGTTTTTTGAGTTCTTTGTATATTCTGGATATTAGCCCTCTGACCGAGGTGTAGCAGGCAAAGATTTTCTCCCATTCTGTAGGTTCTCTCTTGACACTCGACTAAATTTTTAGCTGTGCAAAAGCTTTTTAGTTTAATTGTGTCCCATTCATTTATTCTTGACTTTACTGCTTGTGCCATGGGAGTCTTGTTAAGGAAGGCGGTGCTGAGCCCTATGTCATGTAGTGTTGATCCTACTTCTTTTTCAAGAAATTATAAATTTGCTGGTTTAACATCCAGATCTTTGAACCATTTTGATTTAATTTTTGTGCAGGGTGAAAGGTAAGGATCCAATTTCAGTTGTCTACATATGCCTGTCCAATTTGTCCAACACCATTTGTTGAATAGGCTATCCTTCTTCCACACTATGCTTTTGCCCCTTTTATTAAATATCAGATAGTTAAAGGTATGGGTGTTTGTCTCAAAATCTTCTATTCTATTCCATTGGTCTTCGATTCTATTTTGATACCAGTACAATGCTGTTTTTGTTATTGTAGCCCTATAGAATAATTTCAGGTCAGGAATTAAGATACCACCTGCTTCCTCCTTCTTGCTGAGCAATGTTTTGGCTATTCTAGGTCTTCTGTTATTCCATACAAATTTGAGAATTGCTTTTTGTATATCCATGAAAAATGTCATTGGTATCTTGATGGGGACTGTATTAAATCTGTATAGGGATTTGGGTAGAATGGCCATTTTGATTATATTGATTCTGCCTAACCATGAACATGGAATGTTCTTCCATCTACTCAGATCTTCTGCAGTTTTTTTTTTAAAGTTCGATAGTTTTCACTGTAGAGGTCTTTAATATCCTTTGTAAGATCGATTCCTAAATATTTTTTTTTTGAGCAGATTGTGAATGGGACAGATTTCCTGATTTCTTCTTCAGCAGACTTGTTGCTGGAGTATAGGAAAACTAATGATTTATTAGTATTGATCTTATAGCCAGCTATTTTGCTGAAATCATTTATAAGCTCTAGAAGTCTTCTGGTTGAGCTTATTGGGTCTTCTAGGAATACGATCATGTCATCAGCAAATAGAGACAACTTGACTTCCTCTTTTCCTATTTGAATTTCTTTGATTTCTCTTGTCTGATAGCTCTGGCAAGGGTTTCAAGGACTATATTGAATAAGAGTGGTGAAAGTGGACAACTTGTCTTGTTCCTAAATTTAGTGGAAATGCTTTCAGTCTTTCTCCATTGAGCATAATGTTGGTTATGGGTCTGTCGTAAATGGATCTTACATAGTTAAAATATCTTCGTTTGATCCTTATTTTCACCAGAGTTTTGAGCATGAAAGGGTGTTGAATTTTAGCAAAGGCCTCTTCTGCATCAATTGAGATGATTATATGATTTTTATTTTTAATTGTGTTTAAGTGGTGAACTACATTTATTGATTTGTGTATGTTGAACCATCCCTGTTTTCCTGGAATGAAGTCTACTTGATCATGATGTATTATCTTTTTAATATACTTTTGGATCCGATTAGCTAGAATTTTATTGAGGATTTTTGCATCTATTCTCATCAGGGAAATTGGTTTTCTTTTCTTGATGTGACTTTGTTGGATTTTGGTGTCAGTGTTATATTTGCTTCATTAAAAAGTATTTGGGAGTGCTCCAACCCTTTCAATTTCATGGAAAAGCTTGTAGAAGATCGGTGTTAATTCTTCTGTAAAAATTTGACAGAATTCTGCCATGAATCCATCAGGTCCTGGGCTTTTCTTTTTTGGAAGAGCTTTGATTGCTGCTTTGATTTCACTACCTGAGATAGGTTGGTTTAGATTTTCAGAGTCCTCTGGTGTTAATATGGGAATGTTGTATGTGGCCAAGTATCTGTTCATATCTTCCAGATTATCAAACTTCACAAAGTATAATTTTTTCAAAATAAGATCTGATAATCTTCTGGATTTTGGTTGAGTCTGTGGTGATATCTCAGTTTTCATCTTTGATTTTGTTGATTTACTTCCCTTCATTCTTCCTTTTAGTGAGGTTGGCAAGGGGTCTGTCGATCCTGTTTATTTTTTTAAAGAAGCAACTGTTTGTTGATAATTTGTATTTTTTTCTCAATTTCATTGATTTCAGCTCTGATTTTAGTTATTTCTTGTATTTTATTAACTTTTGAATTGGATTGTTCTTCTTTTTGCAGGAGTTTGAGTTGGAGCATAAGACTATTAATTTGGGCTCTTTCCTGATTTTTGATGAATGCAGTCAGTGCTATAAATTTACCTCTTAAGCATGCTTTCATATTATCCCAGAGATTTCAATATGTTGTTTCATCATTCTCATTCATTTTCAAGAATTTCTTGATTTCTGATCTCATTACCTCTTTTATTCATTCTTAGTTTCAGAGGTTATTATTCAATTTCCAAGTATTTGCGTAGTTTCTGCTGTTTTCTTGTTGCTGATTACTAAGATCATAGCATTATGGTCTCACAGGATACATGGGACTATATCAACTTTTTTATATTTGTTAGGGTTAGCTCCTTAGACTAGGATGTGGTCTATTTTAGGGTAGGTTCCGTGAGCTGGTGAGAAGAAGGTAAACTCAGCTGATTTAGGATGGAATATTCTGTAGATGTCTGTTAAGCCCAACTGATTAATAGAATAGTTCAGATTGGAGATATCTTTGTTGATTTTTTGTTTTGATGATCTGTCCAATGTTGATAATGGTGTATTGAAGTCTCCCAGTATTATGGTGTTGAGATGAATGAGGGGTTTAATGTCCCCTCATTTTTTCCATATATTTGGGGGAGTTGTGATTGGGAGAACAAATGTTAATTATTGTTATGTCTTCTTGGTGAATTGTCCATTTTAGTATGATGTAGTGTCCATCTTTGTCCTTTCTGACTAATTTTTGATCGAAATTATCTTTATCAGATATTAGGATCGCAACACCAGCTTGCTTTCTTGGACCACAGGCCTGGTAGACATTTTGTCAACCTTTCACCTTCAGTTTGTGTCTATTTTTGAGTGTGAGGTGTGTCTCCTGTAGATAACATATTGTTGGGTTTTTTTGTTTTTTTGATCCAGTTAGCCAATCTGTGTCTTTTATTTGGGGCATTTAGACCATTCACACTCAGAATTAGAATAGATATGGGAATCTGAGTCTCAGACTGTGTGACTATTGCTGTTTTGTGCCATCTTGGGTATCTTTTGGTGTGTTTTGTGGTTATACACAATCTCTTGCTTAAGGGTTTAGGGAATTATTAGCATGTTCTTCTGAATGAAGAATGTCCTTGAGAATAATCTGTAATTCAGGTTTTGTGTTCTTGTATCTTGCTAGCTTGAATTTATCATTGAAGTATTTAATTTCCCCATCACATTTAAAACTGATTTTTGAAGGGTATATTATCTTTTGTTGAAAATTGTTTTCTTTCAAGGTTTGAAAAATATTTTTCTAAGCTCTTCTGGCCTTCATTTTCTGATCTGAAAAAACCATAGTGATCCTAATCCGTCTGCCTCTGAATGTGATTTGGGGCTTTTCCCTAGATGCTTTTAGAATTCTCTTTTTAATTTCTCTGCTATTAATTTTATATATAATGTGTCTTGGCAAATTTCTCATTTAGTTAGATCTGTTTGGTGTCCTATAGGCGTCTTGGATTTGGTATTCTGGGTCAATACCGAAATGAGGAAAATTCTTCTTGTCAATTTCACTTAGAAGGTTCTTAATGCCCCTTGTTAGTTGTTCAATATTTTCTTCAGTCCCAAATAGTCTCATATTATTTCTTCTCATCTTGTCAAATATTATTTGGATGTTCTGGTCATGTTCTTGAAATTTTCTTGTCTGCCCTCCTTGAACTCGACATTGCTCAGCCTATCTTCATTATTGGATGTACGTTCTTCAAGAGCTGAGGTTCTATTTTTTGTTGACTTTACTCTGGTATTAGGATCTTCCGATGAACATTTGATTTGGTTGACAGTATTTTTCAATTCTGAGAGCTCTGCTACATCTCTTTTCAGGGTGTCTAACTCTTTATAAATATGGTCTTTCCTCTCCTGGAATTGTTCTCTTATTTCTTTATATAAGTTGTCTCTCGTCACTTGAAATTGGTCCCTATTCTCTTTCCTTAATTCTTCTTTCAAATCTTTGATCAAATTACTAATCATGATGTTGATACATTTTTCTAGGTTTTCATCTAGGACCCTGACCATGGATCCCTTGGATGGAGAATTGTGAGGTTGAGGAGGAGAGATATTTCCCCTTTTCTTCATTTTCAGATACAGGAGGTTTGGATTGAAGACTGACAGTGAATATTACTCTTGGAGGGGTTATTGGAGCTTCTTATGTCTTTGCTTTGTTGGGATGGGGTGCTATTTGGATAGCACAGATCAGTAGATGCCAGTCCACTCAGGGAAGGATTGTGAGCCTTTAGGTGCATATACCAGACAGCTTCAACTGAAACAGTTATAATATGATTAGTACCTATAGGAGCAGTTTTCTTCCATGAGAGCTCTCACAATATATAGGTAGGCATGGCTGCTCCAGGTGGGGAACCTACCCCTGGTTGGTCCTGAGCAGGGCTGCTCTGGACAGGAGTCCTAACAGTGGTGTCCTGAGCTCCTTTTGGTGGGATTTGAACAGGCCCTTTTGAAATAAATATCATGATAATTCAAAGTATCTCAGTTTTTTCCCTAAAAGCCTATTATGTATTTCTAATGCATAAATTTTTCATCTTGATAGATTTCCTAAGTATATTTTTAGTTCATATTCTTTAGGGTGTGCTTTTAGGAACTACATTATATCTGTTTTTAGTTGATTTTGACCTAGATTTTAAATAGCTGGTGTTCACCTTTATAAAACTGACTCTCCTTCTCATTTCTCTCCACGATAGGCTGTTTTATTTGTGTACATTTCCTTTTTTTCAAATCACACTAATATTTTTGAAGATTTATTTTGTGTTATACATTCTGCTAAGGATTTTTCCCCCAGGTTAGTTCATATTGCACACAAAATAATTCTATGACATGGGAACTCAATTTATTATTTCCATTTTACAAACAAGGAAACTGAGTGTTATTTTACTGACTCAGGGTCAAACAATACATGGTAGAGAAGATGCTGATTTCAAAAACAATTCTTTTTGTGAAAGTTCTGAATTTGGATGGCATTGAGAAAGTTTATTTTTAAGATAACTATAGCTAGTATAAGAAATACATTATACACTATTATATTGTGACAATTTAATGTTCAAGACCAATAATGACACATTTGCTTATGCTATTATATTTCCAAAAGTTAAAAAAAATAGTTAAATTTAAATGCTTTTCGGGCTGGGATGTAGCTCAGTGGCAAAGCGCTTGCACAGCAATTGCAATGTCCTGGGTTCAACCCCCAGTTCAAAAACAAAAACAAAAACAAAAACAAATAGTAAACCCCAACCAAAAACTTTTTTGAATCTTTTTAAATGTGAACCTGCCTCCCCTTCCCATTCTTCATTCATTCATTCATTCATAATAGCAGGTATACAAATGGTGACTCCAAGGCCTGTTCCCTCAGATCTCCCTGGGGAGGCATCTGGGTGAAACAGAGGCTGAGGGGCTGTTAAGACTTGTTCCACAGTGCTTAGTTTGATATGGATCCTTCTCCCTTTTTAGTCCTGATAGCAAATTTATTCATTATTTTTTGGAAGAATTCATAGCAGGATTCACTACTCTTATGCTTTTATGGCAAACTCCTAGTGGAGAAGATTTTGGGGAGGTGAGGAGAAAATAATAAAAACCAAAGGAACACTTGTGCAAAGTTAAATTTTTAAAATTTTTGCTTGCAAAATCCATTTTATCTGTTTAAATAGTGCATTTTAGCAAGTCTTATTGGTTGAAGGAAAGTTCAAGTACTAACTTCTTCATTCACATTTCATAACTGGAGTGCTTTGTGCTCTCCGGGGAAGAGGAAGCTCCCTAGGGAAGAAGAAGGAAGAGGCTGAAAGAGACAGAGAGAGGCAGCTTTCCCCATGATCTGAGCAAGGCAGAGAGCCTGGGGACTCCATGGTATTTGCCCTGGCATCACTACTGTGGGTCTCAGATTACTTTAAGTAGTTCAGTGAAGAGTTTTACTAGCTATGCTGGAATGATGCAAATGGAAAATATTATCAAGAAGCAGCAGCTGTTCTTCATAGTTACAGGAATTTGTTCAGAAATTCAGTAACCAGGAACTTGCAGATTGGCAAAATAATTCCATAATCACAACAGAGAAGTTAAAAAAGGATAAAAGTAAATCCAGAGAAATCTTGGAGGCAGGGAACATTCTCACAGTATCTGTAACTCATTTTTTAAGGGTGTTTTTGAGTTTTCCAACCACACACACATATGATTAACATTATTGAAAAACTCCAATATTATAACAGTAGAAAAATTAAGAGGATTTTTGTCAATTTCAGAATCAGAATCTGTAAGTTTAGTTCAGGTGCTATTTAAGAAAACATTTAAATGCATGGATAATATATGCACAATAATATTTAGGGAATGTTGCTCACCTTTTAGAGTTGATAATATCACCTCCATTGGCTCCCACAAACAGTCCCTCAGTGCTACTAAAATAGCGCTGAGATCTCCCTTTGGAAATCTCAAGTTATACCCTCATTTTAGAAGGATGAAACTATTTTCTACTGTCTCTGGGTTCTATAATGGGCAGCCATGGTTCTGGTATGCTTGGTAGAAGTTGGAAAGAGCTCCTTCTTAGAATTTGTCTTAAGGTGAAAGAGAAAGAAACATTGTTAGATATCATCTACAGAACACCTTCCCAGCTCACAGCCTGCAAGTATACTTAAAAGTAACCTAGCAATGGAGACATAACTGCTTGTTGAGCTATGAGTACAATGGAAAACACTTCATGTGTCCAAAATGCCTCTTTGGACTTATCTAGCCAAGAAATGGATTTTAAGAAGAACAACTCTTAGAAAAACAATTTTTTCACAGATGCATATGTATTTGAAGCTACATGTAGCATAATTATTGCCATGTGGCCATCACATACCCTAAAACACAATCATTCTCCAATAAACTTTGGATATGTACTTCTATGTAGCTGAATGCATGCATATGTATAAGTGTGAATTTGTATGCATAGCGTGTGTATCTAAGTGGATTTATCTAAGTAGATATACTCTATTTTGAAGAGGTTCATATTTTTAGTTTAGTTAGAATATACTTGCAAATTGAGCTTTTGGGATTAGTGTGTCCCAAAATAGCACTTGATACATAGCAATACTTTCCCCACATTTTAAAATTGGTGCATTATAATTGTACATACTGATCAGATTTGTTGTTTCATAGTCATACATGCACAAAATACACAGTAGCATAATATAATTTGGCCAGTATCACTCCCCAGTGCTCTCTCCTTCACTTCCCACCTACCATTCTTGCTCCCTTTCCTCTAGTGATCTCCCTTTGATTTTCATGAGAGTCCCACCTCCCATCTTTCTTTTCTTTTTTTCTATAGCTTCTGCATAGATATTCTGAGTTTGGTTTATTTCATTTAACAAAATGGTCTCTAGTTTCATCTATTTTCCTGCAAATGCCATCATTTCATTTTTCTTTACAGTTGAATAAAATTCCAATTTCTATAGATACCATATTTTCTTTTTCAATTCACCCCTTGATAGATAGAGAGACTGGTTATATAGTTTGTTAATTGTGAATTGTGCTACTCTAAACATGGGTATGCATGTTTCACTGTAGTAAGATGACTTTAATTCTTCAGAATAAATACCAAAGAGTGGTATAGCTGGGTCACGTGGTGGTTCCTTGCCTAGTCTTTTGAGGAATCTCCGCACTGATTTCCATAGTCGTTGTACTAAGTGACAATCCCACCAACAGTGTAAAACGGTTTCTTTTTCTCCATATCCTCTCCAGCATTTATTATTGTTTGTATCCTTGATGACTATGATACGTAGGAAAAATTTGACAAACATTTTTTAAAGAAGTAGCAAATGAAAGGAGGGAAGAGGGAAGAGAAACCAAATGAACTCATAGAAATCCATTTTTGTTCAAACATATTAAGAGCTGTGACTTTAGATCCAGGTATTTCCACCAATTACAATTACTCTGGTGACAATTGCAGTTACTCATTGACATTTCTGGAAAGATATGAAGTCTGTATTTTGGGATTGGAGCCCTTAGGGAGCACACTTCAAAATTCTTACCACTTCAGTGTGGCTTTAATATATATCCTAGTCACCTGAAACATGGTTAAGGATATATTATCATTGCATAGTTGGATACTTTGCAGGATGACAAGAGAATTTGCTGGATAATTGGTTGAAACAGTTAAGTTATGATGAGTATATATATGCTGAGTCATTCATGAAGTCTGTGAAGATCATCTACAGATCACTATGTGTGCAGGTTTGGTAATGGCCATAATCTCTTGTTTTGACATCTGAGATGTCTGAAATTTGACATCTGAGATACCTGAAAGTCTTTCCTTTCCCTGTATAAGAGGAATTGCTCGCTTCCAAAGCTGTATATGCAGGAAGCCAACATTTTTACTAAAAACATAGCTAAGATGTGAATAAATAAAAGTCTGTCTATTTTAGACAGCCTGTTACCTCAATTAATAGAACAAATAATAAAATAGGACCAATAGTATCTTTGCTGAAATACTAAAGATTTATATTTGTGCCAGGTATTTTAAAAGATTCTGAGAGCATTTCAGAGATGTAAACACTTGGGTTATTAAGTTCACAAAGTTCACATTAACCTGTGGTCACCTGAATATCCTTTTTCCTCCCCAAGATGCTGACAAAACCACAGTAATGCAGTTTGGGAAGCAGCTAATAGTGCATCAACCCTGTTTCCTGACAGTTTGTTTATGTGCTCCAATAATTGGTTCAAGTTCCTTACCACTAAGACAACATCTCCTCTAACATCTCAAAGAAACATGCTCCTTCTTCCCAAATTGCAGTAAGTCCCATGAAGAGGATTCCTTTACCCCCAAAGATTAACCTCCAGGGAAAATGGCTACTCATCAGTTACTGGTGCTCAGAATAAAGGCAAACAGGGGAAACTGAGCAGCTCTTCCAAATGCTGAGCACATGGATCTGGTTTAAAAGTAACCAGAATGACTTCATTAATTTGAATACGCTCAGTCCAATGAAAAGAAAGGAGTCGCTCATTCCCTGAGAGACTGAGGGACAGGTTACCTACTTGTTGGTTGCACCAAGCCTTAGGATGCAACCAAATGGTTAAAGTCCGAGATACCAGAGTGCCTTAAAGTCAAAGCCAGACGCCGCTTGCATTATATTATGGAACAATGAAGTTGAGTTAGCTTTTATCAGAGCCCTGAATGCAACTTTCAAATGAAATGGAGGCTGCTCATTATTTTCAGAACTCTTTCAGCAAGAATTCAACTTGGTGAAATCAGTCAAGATATTTCAGGCAGTGGTGTAATTTCTGCAATTATTTGGTTGGCTGATTCTCTTCCTGGCTTTGGTCAATTTAATCCAGTTAAGTTTCCAAAATCTCTGTTCACACTGCAACCTCCGTGCTGTCTGTCTGAGGATTAAGAGGAACAGAAGGTGTTAAATGACTCTTCATCCATTTAATGGGTATCACTGAGGATAGGAATTTAGAGCTACAGATATATTTTAACATATCTTCCACTTTCAAACAGTATCCTTCCCTTCTTTTGGATAACTACACATTTGAGTTTATATACTTTATTTTTCTTGTTTTCATAGTGATAGTAACAATGACTCACTGCTGAAAAATAACTTCATAGTTCTCCCAACTAGCTCCATGGTATAATTTATAAAATCCTTCCAATTTTCTCATTTTCTAATTATGAAGCAGGTAATGCTAATATATTGCTATAATACAATATGCGTACATTTTGCTGGAAAAGGAGTCTACAAACTTTCCTGAATAGTGCTTACTAGAAACGTAAATTATTCATTCCAAGAAATTTGCTTTCAAATTTGTTTCCTCATAGTTGTATTAAGAATGGTGAAAATACCAGGACGCATTTAGACAAATGTTCTAACCAGTTGAATGAGGACAGCGAAAGATAATTACAAATACAGGAAGGTGACATTTGGATTAGGAAGAATTCATGCTAAATTGGATATGATTATGAAATAGAAATCAATATATTAAATGTGATTATATGAGCAGAACCTACAGAAATGAAATTCAGATGCGAGCAAAATAAATTCTAGGTTTCCATGACATCTCATTATGGTTACCTCAAGGGAGTGCGGGACAGGAAACAAGCAGGGAAGGGAGAGAGCATCACTGAATCTCTAAGTCTTGACTTCTTCCTTCATCTTTTGTTGTTATTAGGTGTATTCCAATATAAAAAAAATTTCCCTATTTTATGTTTTATTTTTAAAATTTTCTGACTTTTGGTACAGGGATTGAACTCAGGGGTACTTAACTACTGAGCCACATCCCTAGCCCTTTTATTATTTTTTTTTATTTTGAGACAGGGCCTCACTAGATTGCTTAAGGCCTTGCTAATTTGCTTAGGCTGGCTTTGAACTTGCAAATCTCCTGCCTTAGCTTCCTGAGCCTCTGGAATTACAGATGTGCACCACTGTGCCCAACTGATTGCCCTATTTTAAAAACGGTGTGAAAAACTACTGGATTTACATGAGGGTTCTGTAGTAAGAGACTTTACCACTTCCAGATTTTTTTATCTGGGGCAGGTTATATGCTCAACCTCTTCTAACCCTCAGTTTCTTTTGTTGTAAAATGGGAATAATTATTGTTCCTACCTTTTAGTCTTGCTGGGAAAATTCATTGAATAAATATATGCAAAACTTTTAATATACAGCTTCCATAAAAATGCACTAGTAGAATTATTTCATGCAACATAAACCATGTATTCTTAATTAAAGGAAAATTACAACAGCTTGCTAGCTTTAGAAAAATCTGGAACAATGTATTCATTAGGAGGTGCATTGCAGAATACAGCAGAAGTGTATAAATAAATAAATAAATACTAATCTCCCAGTTAGTTGGGGCCAAGAAATATATAAGTTTGAAAAGGACAAAGTCCTATACCTCAGATAGCATGAACAAAAGAAAAAAATTGAGACATCTTGTTTATTTCTCGTCATGTTTCTCTGTTTCTGTCCACAAAGATTTCAAATGTTTGCAACTTATTCTTCCTTTCATGACTTCACCCTTGATTATGTTGATTATGCCCCATGAATCCACCAGAATTGTTCTTATTAGAGTCACTATTTAATTTCCTGTTGCCCACTGTGTTGACTCTTCTCTCCTCATCTTCCTTGGGGTCCTAACAGCATGGGGCACACTGATCCTTATCTTGTTAGGACATTTTAAAGGGTTTCCTTTTGTCCCTGGTTTTTCTTTTACCCAACTTTCACATGTCAAACTTCATTGGGGCTGGATTCTACTCAGCCTTCTGTTCTTTATCTTCATTATATTCATCTTGCTTGACTTTAAATGTCACTTACATGCCAAACCCTTCGAAATTTACTCTCAGCTAAGACTTTTACTCTGTTGCTGCTACCTTTTATCTACATGTACACAGATGTAGAGCTCTTAAACCTAATGTACCTATAATGAAATCCTTGTTTTCTCCATTTGACCCGTTTTTATTATAGTTTATCATTAATAGACAAGACACACACACACACACACACACACACACACACATACACATTACTGTTTCCCCAGTTGCTCAAGCCACTGCCTAGTATTATCCTTGATTATATTGTTTCCTTTACCCATGCACTAGGAAGTCCTATAAATCAACAACAAAAACAACAATGAAAATTCCTGTGACTTCATTTTCCTACCTTGGTACCACCCCTAGTCTAAGCTTCCTTTGTGTTTCATATGGACAACATGCCAATTTCTCCTCTTCCTTTATGGCTTCCTTTATATCTATTCAGCATCATATTCTGCCACAATGCTATTTTTAGACTATACGTGAGTACTTAAAGTCTGAATCATACACAAAGAAGCCAAAAATTGTCTGCATCGTGTATCATATAATGCAAATGTGAAGGGAACCGTTCACTCCATGCTAGACTGCACTGAAGATGACCTTATTAAAAGAGGATCAGCAAACCAGTATGCTGAGGCAGAAAGACTAAGGTACATATCAGACTGGAGGAATGATTCCCTATGAGAAGATGTGGAAAATCAGAAAGAGAAGTACATTATATCACATTCAAGTTTGCTAATGCTAGATCTGTAAATTGAATCCATGCTAGCAGTGGGTTCTGGCTTCCCTAAGGAATTTCATTTTTTTGTCCTCATAAGAACCCAGTTTTGTCTAGGTCCTCTATCTTCCCAGGGAACGCTGTCATAACAGGTTTATTCTCTGTGGATGAATATTTCATCGCAGTTACTCCCCTACTTAGAAAACATAGGATGATCTAGAGAAATCACTACGACACCCATCGGTGAACCATGCAGGGGGTGGGAGGCTTAGCCGTATATTCACTGCTCACATCTAAATAGGTCAAAGGAATAGTCTTTCAAGCACTAAAATCTTTGTTACTAAAACATCAAAGATGGAAAAGTTTGGTGGGTACCAAAATGGGTCATATTTTATTTATTTATTTATTTATATTTTTTTAAGAGAGAGAGAGAGAATCAACTTTATGTATCTTTTCATCTGGCGTTTGTTTCTCTGACACTTAGTTGTGTATGTGGTTCTGGGGCTTGAACCCCAGTCCTTGTGCATGCCAGGCAAGTGCTCAAACTGTGGGGCCACTTCTCCTGTCCCAGTATCTTTATTTGATATACTTCTTGAAGATCAAGATTAATTTAAGTAGGCAGATCATCTGTTAAGCTGAGAATAGTGCCCAGATATACAAATCTCCCCTTAATTGTTCTCCTCTCTTATAGGGACTCTTTTTAAATATTCAAAGAGGCTCCAGCTCGGTCTAGCCATCCACAATCCTAGAGCTTGGCCTCAGTGCTCTGGGTCTTGGCTTTTCCCTGTGGAATAGGTAGATAGAACTGCTTAAGTGCAATTTTTTTTTGACTTAGATATATCCAGTACTTCATCTTGTCCTTCATTTTTATAGTGAGTTATTATAAAAGATCAACAGATCACTTAGTAGAACTTTGTCCATCACTGTAAAATGTATCATCATATTTGTGATTTGCTAGAGTATCTGGTACTATAGTTAACATATGAACCATTCTCACACCATTTTTCCTCTCTGAAAGAGAATTTGGATCTATAACAGATGTCCTATGTGACTATGTCCATAATGAAGGAAATGACTAAATGGCAACATTTTTTGGTACCAGGGATTGAACCCAGGGGTACTTAACCACTGGGCAACATCCCCAGCCCTTCTTATATTTTATTTGAGACAGGATCTTATCAAGTTGCCTAGGGCCTTGCTAAGTTGCTGAGGCTGGCCTTAAATTTGTGGTGCTCTGCCTTAGCCTCCTGAGTCGCTGGGATTACAGGCCTGGGTGACTGCACCCAGCCCAAATGGCAACATATAAAAAAAGCCTGCTGAGATTGGTGACTTTTAATTCTTTCACAGTGCATTATATTCAGGTAACTGAGCATCCCAAAATGCATGTGTATATTCCTTTCTATGTGATCATGTTTTTTTTTTTTTTTTTTTGCCCACCTTTTGTTTGTAATGATAATACACCAGAAAACAGTTTGTGGAAGTTCAAATCCCAACTCTGACACCTACTACCTTTTAGTTTGGCTCATCATTAATAAAATGAGAATATGAATCCCTATCTTCCTCAGGATATAAATATGCAACATAAATGTATGTATAATAACAAATGTAAAATCGCCTCCGGCAAAAGCTCATTCAGTGTAGGCCCACCCAAATGTTACATATAGTCTACCAATGAGATTTTATGTAAATGTGAAATACAGTATAGCAGAGCAGAGTGACAGGAGGACTTCCCAGTTCAATATTTGAAACTATAATTTTAGGAAAGTGTTCCTGAAATTAAAGAGGTCTTTGAAGATAATAAAATTTACTAAAGTTTCAAAAATCAGAACTAGATAGTACCAATGCCCAAAAAGGGAACAGACCAGAAGAGCAGAGTGGAAAATATCATGAACAGACAAAGGTGCATTTGGAATTGAGTCCATAGTAAAGGTGACATCTCAAATAATTGGAGTAAACATGAACTCCCGGTGCCCTGATTATGTTGGAAGAACTTTGTAGCTATATGGAAAAAAGAAAATTGTATCCGTACTTAAAGCTATTACATCAAGATTAAATTATTAAATTGAAACATGGGTGGAATCCTTGTTAACACATGGAGTGAGGAAGGACTTAGTTATCTGCAATCTAGAAGCCAGTAAAAACAAGTAAACAGGGCTGGAGTGGTGCCTTGGCGGTTATGGCGCTTGCTTGGCATGTGCGAGTACGTGAGTTCAAACCCCAGCACCATGTACACAACTAAGTGTCCAAGAAATGAAAGTCACATGAAAAACTAAAATTTAAAAAATTGCTTCTCTCTTTCTCTCTCTTTCACTGTCCCTTCTTTGTTAAAAAAAAAAAAAAAAAAACAAGTGAACAAATATATAAGCAAAACGAAAGCAAACCAACAACTCCAGGACTAATAAATTCAACTACATGAAGAAAATCAACTGTCAAAAACTTCTTCATGGCAAAATGAATTTGAAAGACAAATGAGAAAGTAAGAGAACATTTATGGCTCATTTCTCTTGCATGGGACTAATCTCCTTAATATAGAAAAACCACTAGAAATAGAAAAGAAAAGGACTGATGAAGCAAGAGAATCATTGAAAAGAACATGAACAAGTTCACAAATATAAAAATGCAAATGGCCCACACATGATATGAGAATGCAAATTAAAATTACGCTTAAAGACTACATTTCATGGGTCTGATGATCAGAACTCCAAAGTTTTATGATCCACACTGTTGATAGACAGGGGAGAAACAGGTGCTCACGTACTCTGCCGGTAAAAGACAATGCAAACGGTAGAGAGAATGGGGCCACTTGTATCTCAGTTACAAATGTATTTACCACTTGACCTGGCAGAAATTCTACCTCTGGGGATTTATCCTACAAATATGTCTGTGTATGTGCAAAACAAAAAAAAAAGATAAAAATTATTCATTGTAGCAACATTTGTAATACTGTAAGACTGGAAATTACACAAATTGTGCAGTAAAAGGGTTTTGGTTAAACAGCTGGTACACACCCATAGTGAAACATTGTGCTTTCATAGGGAAGAACGGATAAGGGTCTTATGTAATGTTGGGAAAGATCCCCAGGATATATTATTAAACAAAACAACACGGTGTGAACAGCGTATGTGGTATGCTGGCATTTGTTTGAGAGAGTGCTACAAGTAAAGATGCATTTTTTTGCTTACGCACAAAAACAAACACTGAAAGGATATACAAACACCTCACAAAACTGATTAACTTTGGTGGGTATAGTGGATTGGATCCACGAAACTAGGAAATGGAATTGGACTTCACCATGCATGATTTTTTTGTGTGGTTTTAATTATGAACTATGTGAATTTACTCCTTACTTAAAATAATCAAATAAAAATCATGTACACTGCTAGACTAGTTTCACATGCTCTTTTGTGTGTATGTATGTGCATAGGTCTGTACGCACATGCGTAAGTATTCACGTGTATGTACGTGTTTGTACTTATGTGTGTATTTGCATGTATGTGTGTATGCACACAGGAGAATATTCCCAGGGCCACTGATGTCTCTGTTTTTTCATATGTTTGTATGTTTATTTTGTGGAAAATGGGGGATAAGAAGAAGAAGACCTGGGGGAAATTCCATGGTTATGCCTGGCATGGTGGCATACGCCTGTAATTCCAATGACGTGGGAGACTGAGACAGAAGGGTTGCAAGTTCAAGGCCAGGCTGAGCAACTTAGATCCTAAGTTAGTAAGATCCTGTCTCAAAATGAAAAAAAAAAAAGGGGGGGGGCAGGGATGTGGCTCAATAGTAAAGCTCCTCTACGTTCCCTGGGGCCAAAACGACAACAACAAAACAAACAAGAAGAAACTTCAGTGCAAATCCTGCCCAGCACCCCAAAGTCAGTGAGACGTTCCAGAAACTTAAGTAACTCACAAGAATTGGGTTGTAAATCACGAAAATGTGTGTAACTTGTGAATTTGCCGAACTCTTCTAGATAAAATGGAATGGCTTCAAACAAATCTCATTTAGACTTTAAGAGGTAAGGTGTTCTTAGTTAACCTGAAGCAGCTTACAAAGCACTATTCTTAGTTTTTAATCCTCCAGAGTTTATAATGCTAAATTTTTTTTTTTTTTAAAGAGAGAGGGACAGTGAGAGAGAGAGAGAAACGACTTTATTTAGTTTTTCACATGGCCTTAGTTGCTCCAACACTCAGTTGTGTACGTGGTGCTGGGGTTTGAACCCGGGTCCTCATGCTTGCCAGGCAAGCGCCAAAACCACTGAGCCACCACTCCAGCCCCAATGCTAAATTTTTTATATGGATGTGACACAGGAAGAAAAAGAATAGAACTTGGTAACTTAATACAGTTCTGAAAATTAGATCTAGGGATAGAAGAAAATCTGGAATTTAAATACATTAGTATCAAATGTATCATGATTTCTAAAACCCTGACAAGCTTTTTTGAAATATCATATTATCACCTGAAATAAGGTTGTAAATCTTAATTAATTTTTTCTACCATATAACATCCCCCAAGATGCTAAGTGGTCCCTGTTCAAATGATAGCTCTAATACCAAAGAACAATTTGATATCTAAGGTAAAAGAAATATTTTTTTTCATTTGTTCATGTGTCTCTATATCTCTATTTGTAAAATATTGAATTATTAAAAAAAGTAGCTGATAATAAGCCAATACTGTCAGAAATATTTGTACATGTTTTCATTATCTTTCTCTGTTTCTCAAGAAATAAGTTGGAAAGCTAAGTGCCCAAAGCCATGATCCATAAATCATCTTATCACCTCCCTGAAGCTTCTGCTCCAAAGATCTCATTTACTTACACAGCTCCACTATAAACTGCTTGGAGACACTGCATAGCAAAAGATATGAGTTGCCATTACTTAATAAAATGTCCTTGTCCCAGATACTGAAAACATGACTCTGTTTCACTAATACAATTTTCATGCTGAATATCCTTAAATTTGAAATAATGTCAAGTTAAGACAGAACTCCAGCAGCATGTTACTGTTAAATATGCTGTTGAAGAATTTTTTTTCCATGAAAATATTGCGAATTTTTTCCTGGTGAATATGACTTGAGAGAGGCCCAGACTGCAAAACCATCAACCAGGTTGGATAGCTCAGAACAAGCCTCTCCTCAACTGCCACCAGGCTCTTTTGCACCAAGTTGCCCTTCTCTTGCAGTCTTTCTTTCTTAAATTCAGGGACTGAGTTATTGTACAATCGTACATGCATACAAAGTAACAATATGATATGCATGTATTCTTTTTTTGTTGTTGGATTTTGTTGTTTTAATTTTAATTTTTATTTTTGAACAACCGTACAGATTTTTAAAAAAATAATATAAAATGTGTATAGTATCTGGATACTAGATTTACCCCCAGGAATGCCCCCCCAGTTTCCCACTCATATCCCTCCCTTCCCTTACCCACCATATCTCTAAAAAAGTATTAGGCTGTATAACCTTACACCTTATCTGGTTTTAACACATGATAATAGACCACCTTTCTGAATGGCCAGGGTCTAGTTCCAACCTCCACAGATGAGTGGAGACATTCGACCCTTTGTTCTCTGGATTAAGCTGATTTTACTCAGCATAATTTCTTCCATAGCCATCCATTTACCTTCAAAGGCTGCAATATCGTTTCTAATTGCTGTGTAAAATTCCATGGTATAAATGTACCACAGTTTTTGGATCCATTCATCCAGTGAGGGACATCTGGGTTGTTTCCATAGTCTAGCAATAGTTAATTGAGCTGCTTTGAACATAGATATTGCTGTGTCACTATAATGTGCTGATTCTAAATCCCCTGGAAAGATACCCAGGAGTGGAATAGCAGGGTCAGAATTTGTTAAGGAGAAATCGTGCTGCCTGCAGGAAGGTAGATGAGAAAACCCTCTCTGGGCTCATCCGCCCATGCTTTTCATGATTCTGATAGACCTGATTGTCTTCAAAACGGTGGTAAGGAGGAACACAACAGAAGCTATATAAGACAGCATTTCTCCCTGACATTTTGAACTGGGAGGTATGTACAGATGAAGATATAAGAATGAATAGTCAGAAACCAACCTAGGGTCGCTTAGGCCCAGCTGTGCGAGTGATCATTTTATTCTGGAACACATGATCTTAAAATCTCTTGAATCCTGGGCCAACAGAGGTCATTGCTTCTAGCAGCTAAAAATTGATGTTACAGTTTTTTAGTGCTCACATTTAAGGAATGGGGCCAGGAAAAGCAAAGATCATCATAAGATACTCATGGAACTAGGGGAATTACTGAATAGAGACGAGGACTCAGAAAAAAATTTTTTTTTCTTTTTTTGCAAAACACGGTTGTGTAGCTTCTCTAGTTCAGACTATAGATGTTCTTGTTATGCCCCCCCTTAACATCAAACAGAAAATCTACAACCTCATCTCAAGAATGCACAAGGGGAGCTCAAAAGAACTAAATAAACAATGTTCTGTTTGCTCAAATATTTAGCAAATAGCTTGGGGATTACTGCATACCCCACCATGGAGATTTTAGCCAATTCTAAAAGATGTTTCTGTGCTCCACTAATAAAATAACTCATGTATGTATAATGGCACATTGTAATTATTTCCACATGGTTAGCACTGAGACAAAACCTGAAGGAAGAAGGTCAACATCTGAGCAAACTTCATCACAAATCAGCATTTACAACAGCACAGCAAGACCCAAATCCAAACCAGAATGAAACCAACAGAAGCAGTTGTCTGATAAGTCTGCACAGATTTTTTCTCATACATTTTCCTCCTTATCATTTTTTTTTCTGGTTGTGACCTATGTGGGTGAATGATACAGGTACGGGAAGTAACACATTGGAGCTTTATGGATAAAATCTTACTAAGTGTTTGGAGGTGGTTCTGTCTCCTTTCACCATGGATACTCAGCAAAGTTCTACCTGGGATTCAGAAATTTGTAGTGGGAAAAACTGAACAAATTCTTTTGACTGAGCATTTGGGTGATGGGACTATATCTAAATGATTATGGTTTGTGACTCTAATCTCAAACAGAGGCTTGTTCTGGGATTATTCATTCTTGCTTCAGCAGTTAGCTTACATAGTACAATTTCTACATGAGATAATGGCTCAATAGAAGAAAAAAGACTTTTCAGTTTTACAGAAGCGGGGTAAAATATTTAGAACATGGTCACAGATTTATATAAAACAATTTAGCAACTATTATGCCTTAAACTTAAATCATGTCCATATACAATTTGGAACCAAGCCATGGTGTGCATATGTTTGAGTGGATTCATGATTTATTCTGGTGTTGAAAGTTCAAGAATTCATTGGATAGAATTTAGTATTTGTTAATATAAAAACTAATAGATTGAAATATATTTCCATTTGCTATTTGATCCAGCTCAAGGATTAAAGTAAATCTCATCAGATTTCATTGATTTTCTCATTCATTCATTTAGTAAATATTGTCTCTTATGTGACAGGACTGCTCTTGGCACCAGGGATAGAACAGTGAGCAGAACAAGGTTTCAGATTCACAGGGATTATGTTTGGGAGAAAAGAGTTAATAAATAAATATTTAATATGATGTAACCATATATTATCCATATTATGAAGAAAAGTTAAGCAAGATGGAAGGGAAATACTGAGAATGAGTGAAAGACCTATTTCATGTGTGGAGTGGTCAGGAAACACTTCAAGGCTGCCATGTGTAAGGAGGGAATTCTACGAAGGGAGAGAGTGAGCCCTGAAAAAGTGTGGAATCTGGAAGAGTCAGGAGAAAGATCGAGAATGAAGGTTCTTATACAGGACGGAATTTGCCTTGTTTGAGAAACCTCTAGAAGGTCGATGCTGCCAGAGTGGAATTAGCAAGTGGAAAGAGGGAAGAAACGAATTGAGTGCACCGGTAGAGTCCAATCTAGTGAGAATCCAACCAACTCAAGTGAGGATTTCGATTTCATCCTAAGTGATGGAAATCACTGAAAGGTGTTTAGAAGGGTGACGTTGCATGATTAAGGTTTCTACAAGTCTCTGGCTGTTTTATAGAAGATGGACTGAACTGAGGGCCAGAGAGGAGTGGGAAGCCCACTGGAGGTCATTAGCTGTACCTGCCTTAGGTCATGGTGGCTGTATCAGAGCTCAGCAGTGGGATGAGGCATGGTTTAACTCAAGATGTGTTTAGATACAGTCTCGTACAAGGAGTGACAAGATTTTTCTGCAGAACTGAGTAAGTGGGAGGGAGAGGGAAGGATTGAGAATGATTCCAAAGTACTTGGTTGGGCCACTGGATAATGGTTGAACCGATTGTTCATTCTTTTCTCAAGTATTTATTAAAAGCAGATTTGTGCTAGGCACTGTATTGGATGTCTGGAGTATGTCACTGACCAAAATAGATCAAAAATCCCTAGAAGAAAAGGACAATAAAAATGAACACACATAAGTGCTCAAGTAAGTTAAACGGTTATAAATGTTGTGAAAAAGAGATACAGAAGAGAAGCAGAAGAAGAATGGGTGGCAGAGCTGTTCCTCTATGGCATAGAGAGGTCAGGGATGGCTCGTGGAGAATGTGAAGAACACCATATGAAGACATGTGTTTCCACCACCCAGTGAGGTGGAGGAAGAATGGTGGGCAAAGGAGCCAGGGAGGTAACTGTGAGGACTGATTCTATCATGAGGCCTTGAATGCCACTGGGGATGTACCTTTCGTTCTGAATGAAATGTGGAACCATTTCAGGGTTTCCAGCATAGGGGCGACGTGACCTGATTGGTGTTTAAAGTCTCGTTCTGACTATTCCTCTAAGAACATAGCACAGGACAGGAAAGATGAAACAGTGAGGATGGTTTGGGTGCTCAACCCAGATGAAAGCTGATGGTGGCTTGGCTGAGAGTGATAGCAAGGAAGGTGACAAGTGACCTGATTCTGCATATATATAAAAAGGAAAATTTCTTTTGATTTCCAGAAAGATCAGGGCACTGTGATTTGGGGCCTAAAAAACCTACAATGACAGATCCACTGAGGTGATCAGGTCTTATTTGAGGTGAGGCAAGGGAGATCGATAATTTAGTTTTGGACATTTTAAGTTTGATATGCCTGGTAGATAATAGGAATCATGCTAAAAGCAGGATATTGAGGTCTAGAAATCAAGATACAGCTTTGAGCCAGAGATGGACATTCTAAAGTGGAGAGAGATGCACGATGTTGAGAATTATGGGCAGTGAATGAGGTCAACTAAGGAGTAAATAGTGGTCGAAGAGGGCTCAGAGACTGAACCATGTACCAACCCAACAATCAGAAGTGGGAGAAGAGGTAGAACTGGCAAAGGAAATAGTGAGATGGGGAAAACCAAGAGGATGTGTGGTTAGCTGAAGACAGCACACTAAACAAGTGTGATAAATATGGCCAAGAGAAGGCAAATACAATGCCTGAGAACTGACACTGGGTGTAGCAACATATAGGCTGTTAATGACTTGTGATAGCAGTTTTGGAGGAGTGGAGGAGTTCAAGAGAATGGCTTGGAGAGAGGAAAAGGCTATCCACTAAAGTTAGAATTAGAAATACTGGGGAAGAAGCAAGCTGGGCCTGAGGATCAACCCAAATGATTGTATCTGATGTGATTTGTTTTCCTTGTTGGCCAAATACCATCATGCTCTTAGGCAAATCTGAAGGAATGCTGAATCATTTATTTTCTCAGTGATTAGCACTTAATCATTTCATTAAAATATTTATTGTTTTATTCAAAATCAATTTTGTATTTCCCTGTTTAAGCCTTCTGAAAATTCATCTTGCCAAAAGAAATATGAATCCCTTGTAGGGTTTTTATGGCTCAGACACAAAGGATTCCTTTCTTTTTATTGAATTATTTGTGCTGCTGAGTCTGGATATGTTCTGAATCTCATATTGTAATAAGTTCATATTTATTGCAGTGCGAGCCCAATAATGTAGTGCTTGGCACTAAAGTTAACAATAAAAATAATTGGATTTTATCTCTACCTGCTCAAATCAAAGGCAAAGATTGTGATTATGCAAATACTTTATAAAGAATAGTTTGTTGCTCTGTGATATTCCTTGTACTGTTGTTTTATGTGTAGCTATTGTGTTGCTGATATTCTTTGTTCCCATTTGGATTATAAATGTTTGGAAGGCAGAGTGTATATCATGCATTTCCTCATAGCTAAGAGAAAAGTATGTATTAGACCTCATAGCTTTTCTGTTGCATGATTGAGTTAATGCTCTGTTGTTCAAAATTGGGCAGTAATAAAGGCAAGACACTGTCCTTTCTGGCAGACCATAACTAGAGTGTCTTCCAGTTTGTGGTTTAGTTTTCTATAGTGCCAGTCCTTATTAAACGAGATCAATATTTGTAGGGGATCTTTCATATTACCTGTATATTCTACTCTTTGTTAAATGTTTTGATCACTGAAATCAAATTAACCCTTTGGGCCATGGTATATATGTCTTTCATGCTAATTAGAATCTATAGTTTAGTGCAAATGTTAATCACTTAATTGATAAAGTCACTTACTAGCACTTATACATCTTACAGTTAGTAAATGACAAATGACATGCATTTTGATTTCCAATGTACTGAGTTCAAAGTAAACATCTTTGAAATGATGATTTTCTAGTAGATTTTTATCTTTCCAAAACATTTTTTAACAAATTCCCCCAAATATATGCAAAATTTTTTAGTGAACTTGTATTTTCATGTATGTCTTCCAACTTGAAAATGGACCATTTTCTGTTTTAAAATGGGCTGACTCTGATCATTTTCCCATTTGAAGTATTTCTATAAACACATAGAGGAGATTGAATAAATATTATGAGCTACAGTGACTGCAACAACTTAGTTACCAAGCTAAATAGGTGCTTCTTGAAAGAAACATCTGGATGTGCAATTGCTCAGTTGAAGAACATCACAGCAAATTCTTTCTGGAAAGTCTCCTTGGCTTAGCTAGTGTGCTTTCTCTTCCGGCCTAGAAGCTCTCCTAACACTTCTTAAATCCCTGCAAAGCCTAAATTTTTTCTTGGTTCTTAATGGCCTGATGAAAACTTTAGAAACAAATCAGTACAAGCAAGAATTTAATTTCTGCAAATTTTAGTAGGAGAAACTTTAGGGCATAAATCACTGCAGCAGAAATAAAGCAATAATGGGCTCTCTGGGCCTGTTATTTACAGCTTGTCCTTTCCATGGTAGTCTTTCTCAAGCCCTGCCATATGTCTTCAAACTATATGCTCCTCCCTCTCATCTGGTGATGTAGTACTTTAGTTTCTTTTGCTTGAAAGTTTTATGCTATTTACAGTTGGGTAATGTGGTGTTAAGGCATTGCTATCAAGTCTGCATTAGTTTATAAATTTTTAAAGTTTTTTATATTTTTAAATTCTGAAACAGAATAAAGATCTTATAAAATATATTAGGATCATGAAGCAGAATGTGCATTCAGTCATCAGTTAGTTATATTTGGACACCTACAATGGGCAAGGAACTGTGCAATTTACTAGTGATAAATAGAGAAAAGACCAAGAAAGAACATTTCCTCTTTTGTAGAATTAGAGGCCGGTGGCATCATTTTATTTTAAAATTGTGACCTGATGAAAATTATTAGATGATGATACTAAAGGTCTTTTCTCTCCCCATGCATATTGTGTCTTTTCCATCCATCACCAAATATAAAGAGATGCGTCCAATGATAGCCAGATGAGACTTAAGCCTTGTGTGCAGTCAGAGGCAAAGAGAAATTGGGAAATGGCACTGAGGGCCTCATGCTTGGGCTCAAAGAGGCAGCAGTTGTATGGCAAATTTTGGTTCATGGATGGAATGTGACATTGGAGAACCATGCAAACATGAGAACTTTGTGTTTGCTTGTGCAAAAATTTCATCTGCAAGAAATAGTAAGTAGGGCTGGAGCGGTGACTTAGCGGATGGTGCTTGCCGGGCATGCGCAAGGACATAGGTTCAAACCCCAGCATCACGTATGCAGCAAAGTGTCAGAGCAATGAAAGCCACATGAAAAACTAAATAATAAAATTGATTCTGTTTCTCTTTCACTGTCCCTCTCTTAAAAAAAAAAAAAAACTAGTAGGTAAAGGAAGAAAGTTGTATCAGCTAAGCACAGCAAACAGCAGGAGTTTAAAAGACGAATCACCTTATTGTATTTCCTAACTCCTTAATGTGTCAAACTGTGCTCCTGTTTTTATTTAGTTTCTATCTCTTTTTTAATGTACCATTTATGAAGTTTCTGAGTGTTATTTCTTTAACTCCATTGTTTTTCATAAGTTCTGTAGTGTTAATTGTGTAATTTTGGACATCACTGGTGATCTTTAGAAAAATATGTCATATTACAGAAGAACTGACTGTATTTTCCATATTATCACATATCCTATATTTCACACTTTGCAGGGGAGATCATGGTTAGAAGCAAAATGGTTGGTAAAGGAAAAAATTTAACTCTATTTTATTGTAGACTATGTATTGACTTAATAATATTTAGAAGATCCAAGGAAAGAACTCAAATTATTTTTAAAGAACTACACTGGACAAAAACAGAAAAATCAGAGTGCAAGGCTCAATCCATAGTCAAATAGTGCTTGTTGAACATGAAACTATGAGTGATTCTGTTGGTGTCCCGGGCCTGGACATTGGCCACTTATGGTATGATCTTAGGAGGTCATAGTTCAGGTCATGGTGAGGTCATAATTATAGAGTAGTTTCTTTGTACATCAATAACTAGCAATTAGGTACTGGAGCGGTGACTCAAAGGTTACAGCACTAGCCTGGCATGCGCATGCATGCAAGTTTGAACCCCAGCACCACATGCACAACAAAGTGTTGGAGAAACAAAATTCACCTGAAAAACTAAATAAAATTGATTCTCTCTCTCTCTCTCTCTGTCTTTCTCTCTTTAAAAAAAATAACAGCAATTAAGTGTCAGGCTTTCTCAGGTGCCTACAGTGTCCTCTCCGACCTCATTTGAGAACACATAAATCTACCTCATTACAAAATCTGCTCTATAGCCTCAACATGAACAGGAAAAGTCACAGGTTATGCATTTCTAAATCAATATGAAATTTCCTAATCAAATCAACCTATTCACTCCCCAGACTTATGGATGAGACCATGTGCCTGACCACAAAATGAATGAATGCATGGTAATTAACTTTTCATTTTTTTAAGAGAGGGAGGGACGGTGTGTGAGAGAGAAAGAGAGACTCAATTTTATTTAGTTTTTCACATTGCCTTCATTGCTCTAACACTTCATTGTGAACGTGGTGCTGGGATTCGAACCTGCATCCTTGTGTATGCCAGGAAAGCACCATAACTGCTGAGCCACCACTTCAGCACCTGTAAATAGCTTTTGAAGAGTGGAGTTAGGAACCTGAATTAAACTTAATAATTCCACAACTTTTTCTGGTTAAAAGGAGAAAATTTTTTCATCCAGAGAATTATTTTCTAGATCATGTTGCTATAAAGACATTTCCAAAAGCTCAAATAAATATTTGCTGAAAACTGCCTTTTTAAGTTGCTAATAAAAACTCTGCTTACTATTAATAAAACTTTACTGATCTACATTTGGACCCAACTGTTGAACCTGGGAAACTGAATTTCATCTTAGCTAAACCATCCCTGGCTTTTCAATGTTGAAAACTGTCAAATTTGCAAGTTATTTGGCAGATTTTCTTACTCTCACAGCTCATCTTGGAAATATATATTTGCTCTTTCTCATTGCTTAGTCCCAATCCACTGCTATTTATTTTGTGTGGTGATTGCCATTAAATGGGAAGCTCTTCACTTGTAATTTCTTCTTGGTTGTGAGATGCAGTCACATTCACCCCACAGGACTTTGGACCTATATAAGTGGTCTATATACTATTAGGGAGACCTAGGGCAATGGTAATCAAAGTCTTATCCATAAGCATCAACTTCAAAATAATAATAAAAAGAACTTCTGTTAAAATGCGGAAGATTTTACTCAGCATAATTTCTTCCATAGCCATCCATTTACCTTCAAAGGCTGCATTATCATTGTTTCTAATTGCTGTGTAAAATTCCATGGTATAAATGTACCACAGTTTTTGGATCCACTTATCTAGTGAGGGACATCTTGGTTGTTTCCATAATCTAGCAATAGTAAATTGAGCTGCTATGAACATAGATATTGCTATGTCACTATAATGCGCTGATTCTAAATCCCCTGGAAAGATACACAGGAGTGGAATAGCAGGATGGTATGGTGGGCTCATCCCTAGTTTTTTGAGGATTCTCCACACTGCCTTTGAAGGTAAATGGATGGCTATGGAAGAAATTACGCTGAGTAAAATCAGCTTAACCCAGAGAACCAAGGGTCGAATGTCTCCTCTCATCTGTGGAGGCTGGATCTAGACCCTGGCCGAGAAAGGTGGTCTATTATCATGTGTTAAATCCAGACAAGGTGTAATGTTATACAACCT